>CAIGRL010287345.1:0-11920 GCA_903798325.1 Fraxinus xanthoxyloides
GAATTGAGTCATACTTCATGTTTCACATTTCTTCTCGAGTGGCTATCTGCACCATTCAACTTATCAGTTTGGAAATGTTAAGCTTCACTAGGCAGTAACACCTATGATGTTGTTTCAGAGCAGTAAGAGCTTTATTGTGTTATGGCCTTATTTGTCAATACCGATTGAACAACGGTACAAAATGTACCAACTATAATTTGCTTACGGTGCAGGTTATTAAAGAACCAGTTTATCTTGTGGGAAACTCGCTTGGAGGGTTTGTTGCAATCTATTTTGCAGCATGCTATCCTCAGTTGGTGAAAGGTGTAACCTTGCTCAATGCAACACCCTTTTGGGGATTCTTCCCAAATCCTGTCAGTTATCCAAGATTATCAAAACTATTTCCATGGGCTGGGACATTTCCTCTTCCTTCAATTGTCAGAAAGCTAACAGAAATTCTGTAAGTTCTAACCATGCATCAAGTGTTTTAATTTCTTCTTTTAAAATGTACAGTCCCCTTGAAACGGCATCTTTGAAAAATGACTCGTTTCTTTGTTATTGTTGAACCACTTGATCCAAAAGTTTAAGCGGTTAGAGAGTGACACGTGTATATTATTTAAATCTTATTTTCTACATGCCCCTTCTCATGTAGGCCAGATTCAAATTTTCCATTGAAACTTTAAACGTGTAACTTTTAATAAATGGGTGACAGCGAGACTTGAACCTAGAACTTTTACTTGCTATGATATTAGATCAAGTGGTTCAACTGGAATCATAGTTCATTAAGCTTAAAAGAGCAATTCGATCCGTCTAAGACTTAAATAAGTACACGAATTTCAAGATTGGTGTTCTCAAACTAGTCAACATCTTCCAGGACATGTAAAGGAATAAAAATTTCAAATCGAACATAGATGAAATAAATATAAGATTTAGGTTACTTCTCTTAACAAAATTGATATTATAAAATGGAAGCCAAAGTCTTGATACCTAAGTTTTAAGATTAAGTGGTTCAACAAATATTTATTTATTTATTGGTATATACCTTCAGTATCTCATGAACTATGAAAACTTCGTTACTTAAAGGTATGCTATCTGTTTCTCTCTATTTTAGTTTTGGGCACACATCTATTTGCTAATGATTAAAATCCTTCTAAACAAAAGTATTTTGTATTGGAAATTGAAGTTCAAAATATATTTTTTAAATTAAAAAAAAAAAAAAAAAAAAGACTCGTGGAATGTTGAGGTTTGCTTTTTCTCTTTTCCTTCTAACGTTCTTCGAAGGATATTACAGACTTACATCTCCAAACCCATTGGTCTTACCAATTATGTTGTGAACTTGCTTATTTTTTCCGTGTCATTTCATTATAGATGGCAGAAAATCAGTGATCCTAAAAGTATCGAGCAAATACTTGACCAAGTCTATGTAGATCATTCGACTAACGTTGATAAGGTGTTTTCTCGTATACTCGAGACAACACAGCATCCTGCAGCTGCTGCCTCGTTTGCGTCAATTCTGTTTGCTCCTCAGGGTCAATTATCCTTCAATGAGGCTTTGTCGAGGTATGTACGGCAACAGATCAAATGGCGACACAAATTTATTTAAAATCCATGTATTCTTTCTCAAGTTAAGGATGTTTTCCAATATAGGTGTCGAATGAACAATGTGCCTATTTGTCTTTTGTATGGGAAGGAAGATCCTTGGGTGAAGCCAATCTGGGGTTTGCAGGTGAAACGGCAAGTGCCAGAAGCACCGTATTATGAGATTAGCCCCGCTGGTCACTGCCCTCATGATGAAGTTCCAGAGGTATGAATAAGAATTCTGTTATTGACTGCAGATTTCGTCTGCATAATTAGAAAATAATGAAATCTTTGGTATGGAATTGGTCTTTACAATGCCCTGCTCCAGTGCAGTCCTAGTTTTGGACTTAATTACTAATGTATTTATGGTTTTTTGCTGGTGTTTGAGCCTTCCATTCAAGTCAAATATTCGATCTTGAAGTCTGTCATTTGACATGTATAGAATGCTTTATTGTTTCACTCGAGCAAAAACTCGATTCTTTTATGCCCTCATGGCTTTCCTGGTTATCGGCCGCAAGGTTTGTGGCAGTCCAGTGCTGCATATCTATCGCCAAATCGGTGTCGGACTTGAAGAGAAACTGCCTGGCTTTTGCTCTTAAAATTGATTTTCAATGAAGTTCAGAGGGCTTGTATTCCTGTGTTCGATCCAACTGACTCTTGTTTATTTAAATAGGTTGTGAATTTTTTATTGCGAGGGTGGATACAAAACCTGGAGTCACAGGGTAGTATTGCATTGCCTCTCCTTGATACCCCACAAAGTGTTGATGGTGATTTTGCCTGGGACTTGGAATTTATCAGAGAAGGGTCCAGAAAGTCGACTCGGGTAAAATTCCTCATGCCCAAGTTCTCTATCTGGAATCGGCTAATCTCTCGCTTCAAATTTGGATTTGAAAACAGGGGAACCGATTCTCAATGAAAAAAAGTCTCTTCTTCCATTATTCAGAAGATTGTGTAAATTCTAATTCATGTGTCCTTTATAGATTGTACACCAATCTGAAGCAGTAAATATTCACGGTGTACATCTCGTTTGGCTCAGCTTAAAGTTTTTGCCTACGTTTTTCGAACGTGTATAAATCCATCACCTCAAAACATTCTAATCGCATTGTACACTTGAGATGAGATGCTATCAAAATACTAAATAGACGTCCAAAAGAAAAACTAAATAGACATCAGGTTCAGTGCTTAACAATTATCGGGCACAACAGGGATCCAAATACTCTATCGTCCCAGTGAAGGATTTAGCCTCCACCTATAATCATCCACGAAACTCGATGCTCCTCCAACCATGCATTAAAATTCCGGACAGTACTGCGATGGATCACCAGTAGACTCAAGGAATGGAGTGTAACAATGCTGTTTTGGAGGCCAACTTTCTCCTCCCGAGTCACGGGCGTGACGGGCCATGTATTGGAGTGCAAAACATCATAAAGAATCCTTTGGTCATGAACTCGACAAATCATAGGAACCATTCTTCCTGAATCCAACAAGATTGACTAATCAGGGGATATGGAGCTTTGACAAAATGCCTATACATTTTCAACTCATTTGGGTTGTTTGAAATGGACACTTTTTAGGCATTTCAGTTTGGTTGATGGCCACGAGTCCGCCACCACAACGAACACCTTCATAAACAAGGCCATGGCTGCCTCCGCCTAAAGAGCTTTGAGTACGAGAAAAAATTTATCGCTGCCTTGGTAAATAGGCCAACTAATGTTGAAACATGTCAAGAAACCCAATAAAAATTATTGATTAATCAATGACAAAAGGACAAGTTAATGGCCTCCTCACATAAGGATACTATGTTTTGGTAAGCCATACAATTCGACTCAGGTAAAATTCACTTTGGAAAAGCTACAACTGAGCATAGTCTATCAGAAAACATATATATGTTTCAAACCTACACATTATGTGAAAAGCAATCAGCAGCGTCTATTGATGTCCTTGGATCTTGTCTTCAACTGCTCTCAAAAATCCCAAGGATCTGAAATGCCAAAAGAGATCATGGGGCGGTAAAGAAACTAGCATAAAAATGAAACAAAAACCCAGCATGGTATCTAAAGACGTGACTTCTTGTGTACATAAGGGTCAATTTGACACAATTCCACAACTAAAAGGATAGACATAATCAGAATTTGAACGTTTGCTGTGGAGTATTGCCGCTAATTTATCTCGAGTTCTGCCTTGTCTTGATCATTCGTTTGAGAGTTGAGAGCCAGAAGTTGCATTCATCCCAATCGCTAGTAGTGAGAAATACCTATACAACAATCGACATGCCACGCGTTAACAATGATTATGCATGGGAAGTGAAAAGAAATGAAAAAAGAAAGAAAACTTCTCGAAGGTTTTGCAGGTGCCTGGATCTGAAGGGCAGTGCTAAAATCGCCGTTGTCCAATGCCTGACAGAGTTGTACAAGCCTTTCGGCAGCATTTTTAGAAATGTCTCCACTATTGAGTTTCGCAAACAAGGCACCTAACTTCTTTGAGTTGTCCTCAATTTCCCGCTTCTTAGCTGGATTAGCTCGAGAACCTCCCAATGCTTCGGATGTCTCGTTGAAAAGTCTTGTTAAAGTTGCAATAACAGACTTCTGCTGTGCTGTAGCATACAACAGCAAAGAAGCTATTGTGTTAGGTAGCTAAAAAGATTCACTAAAATTCCTCAATTTTCATTTATTTCTTTTCAGTTCCTTAAGAACATTAAAATTGCAGGAACTATTAAATGATAGATGCCAAGTAGTACTATGGTTATATATCTTAATCTAGGACTATGGGATTTGTAGAGACATGGAACTACTTCAACCCTCAAACAACAGAAACCCTCATCTATTTATGATCAAGTAATCCTATGGGGAGCAGAGAATCACTTAGGAGGTCAAAATAGAATTTCATGCCATTCCCGCAACACTGCAGAAATACCTAAATTTAGGCATTAAATACAATTATTGGTATATAAGTACTCTCACAATGAATTCCAGAACCAAATTCCAGAAAGAAAGTCAATGTCACAACGCTTTCTGTAAAGTGCAGAGGCCCATAATTCAGAAAAAAAGGTCCCACTTCTCATCATTTTACATACAGATATCTTATTGCAAGGTGACATAATAACACAATTGTATATATCACAAAATTAAATTTACCAATCTATTAATTATTAATTTGCCCGGGAGAAGTTCATGGAACCTATAAAATGATTTTTTTGCACGTATATGAGCAAAAATAAAAAGTAAAACTAACTTCAAATCATCCTAGAGTGTTTATCCTGAGATTTGTTGAATATTCAATGTACCGAAATTCGGACAAAAGTTCAATTAAATTCAGATTTTGAGGTCTATAACAACTGATGCAATATCGCATGGTAACGTGAACAAAAATCACTGAAAGTACTTTGTCAGTTCATTTGTTAATTATTGTTTACTTTAGCCTTTCGAAAGAGAAGACCTTGTATAGAAGTATTTAGTCAGATCAAAAACCAATAAACAAAAGTACAGGGCTACCTGCTCCTTTTTTCTAAATACAAAACAGATGAAACAAAAGCAGAAGTTTACCAGGTACGTTCGAAGTATCCACAGTCTGAACTGTTGGTGGGGGAGTAGCAGGAGCTACAGGTGGTTGTAATCGAACAGACTGAGTAGGACTAGGTGGTAGTACTGGATTCACTGCAGGTCTTTGACCCCCTGAATTAGTAACTTGCATGAATCCTCTAGATGAGGGAGGAGGAGCCACAACCTGGGGCATCGTTTGTCCTGGAGTTGGGACAGCCTGAGATGTGTTAGCATATGCAGCCACACCAGGTGGTCCAGCTTGATAACTAGGATTAACACCTCCCTAAATGAAAGAGTGAAAATAAAATTAGACATGATATTGTGCATGAGAAGATAATTAACAGAGAAGGGTAACATACAGGATATAATTGTGAACCCAACGTTGTTGGCTGCTGATATTGCTCAACATTTCTTAATTGAGGGGGATTTGTAGGAACAAAGGGTTTCAAAGCAGGCTGAGTAGCAGCAGGTGGTGGAGGAAAGTTTCCCTGCAAAAGTTTTGAAAATTGAAATCTTAATTTAATGACTAACAGATTCTAAGGTAGCCACACTAGTCTGACTTATCATCTGTAGCTCAATTTCCAAAATAAAAATTAAACCACGTGGGCAATTACTGTGGGAACTTGAGGTGTCTGGGATGGAACAAATATGTTGGGCTGTGGTATACTCTGTGGAGAAGGTTGATATGGGGAAGGAGCACTGTATCCCCTTCCCATTGAAGGAGCAAATGACTGCTGATAATTTTCACCATAGGAACTGTTTGGAACACTTGGCAGCATTGGAGATGGTGTTGTTTCCTGAGAGATGATAAGATTATAATTTTATCTCAGATACTTCAAAAGTTGAATGACCGTGATATGTTGCAGAACAGGAATGTTTACCTGATAATAATGTTGAGAGGTATCAGCAACACCATAACTCAATTGATCAACAGTATTATATGCAAGTCCTGTTTGTGACTGAGAGTTCTCGTAAGCCACAGGCTTCTCAACCTCTTTGTCTGCAAAATAATTTAAATATCATAGTCCGGATCTAAATGTTGAAGAGAACATAAAAGCAGCTCTCAGAAAGTGGGGACAAACCAGATTCAGTGGAAAGAGCAATGCGATCTCGCAAGATCGCAAGTTCAGGATTTTCAGTCCCCAAAAGCTTCAAATACTCCATTGCCGTAGTTAAAAGCCCTTGACTTGCTAATATTTCAGCATATTTCTCAACTAGTTTGCACAAAGAAGCACTGAATCTCTTTTGCCCAGTTGCCAAAGCGAAGACAATGGTCTTTTCCATTAAATCCTTCAAAAAAGAATAAATATAAGAATAAAAGTCAATTTTCCTTCGACATAATCTGGGATCTAATAAACCTTGAAGGAAACGTGCCTGAAGAAGGTCCACATATGATTTCCCATCATGTTCAATTGACAGACTCTTTGACCATATTTCCACTGTTCCGTCAATATTTCCAGCACATATATAACAAAGTGTAGCAGCAAGTGTATTACCAGCA
The DNA here is from genome assembly GCA_903798325.1 of Fraxinus xanthoxyloides. Classification (NCBI taxonomy): domain Eukaryota; kingdom Viridiplantae; phylum Streptophyta; class Magnoliopsida; order Lamiales; family Oleaceae; genus Fraxinus; species Fraxinus xanthoxyloides. The sequence goes on from CAIGRL010287345.1 coordinate 6,598, forward strand.
GCCATGAGTCTAGAAGCAAGTGTGTCGCATAACAATGTCCATTCTTCTTGCTGGGCAAACTGTATGATATCATTGATTAAAAACCTCCATGGGGAGAGGGAAAAGAAATACAGTCAACAAAGCCACACAACACTGTAAACGAGCACTGAAGATTGTTTTGCATTTGAACTTTTTATTAAAGCACAGGCACCACTGCCTTTACACAGTCAGATATTGGGGGTTCTATGTTAATCTTTACTGCATATTTCAGCACGAAACGTGCATACTATATAATATGTACATGTATAGTGCCTGCATAATAGACAACTATAAAAGGCTTGCATTATAAAATCAATCAAATAGTTCTATCCCGGTTACTAAGAATTTAAGTGTTTCATGCAAAAGATTGAGCATACACAAGTAAAAGGAAGCAAATAATTGAAAACCAAAAGGATCTATTCGTCAATAGCAAAAGCAGGTGGATTGAAGAGAACCAAAGACTTCAGCAAAGCAAAATAAAAATTTACAATCCTAAGAACATGACAAGCTTAATTTTCTTCAGTCTAAATTGGTCATGAATAACCACAATAAGCAACTTGTTTTTTTATTTTTTGACTCACCGTGCAGAGGAGAGCGAGTGTTTCCTTCCATGATTTCAGAGGCCTAGTGTTTACTAAGCTCATCAGATCATTGTTGACCATTGCAGAAACAACCTGAAACAGAAAAATATCAGAGAAACCCTTGATGATGAATATAACCCCACCACATCAACATAGAGATGTCGTGAAGGGAATGGAGAAAGGTTCTCATATTTCCAACAATACACTTTGACCACCTTCAGATAGGGAGAACGACTTGTTTTGAGGTATTGATCACGTGTCCGCTCCCACAAGGGAACACCACCAACATGCGCAATAACTAAAGCATCTGCCATTCTATTTGCAGTAATGCACTGTGCAACTGCCCCTTTATAGTCCCCAACAACCAAAGCACGTTGAACAGCATCATCGAATGAAGGCTCAGAACTCTCTTCTTGTCCATCCAATTCTTGTTCGGATTCTTTTACACCAGGAACAGAGTCACCGGTGACGAATTCATTTCCAGAAGTTGACAAAGGTGTATCTGCCCTGGGGCTGGGAAGATTGTTAAAGAAATCTTCACCATTGTCAGCAAATATGGCTGGTTCTTTGTTCCCAGAAAGTCCTTTATTTGTTAAATTTTCATCCAGAGCAAGATCATTTATTTTGTCAGAGATGTTATTCAATTCAGTATCATTTTGTTCAGCAGGCACATTGAAACCAAGATGGGAAAGCAGCTTTGACCTCGCGGTTCCATCATCAGTAAACATAACCTTCATGAAGCCCCATGTTTCTCTCTCGGCCTCAGATCTGAGCATAAAATGAGTTAGAGAGAAATTGGAAGCAACAGGATATGCCAAACACGACTCAAATTAATGAAATAGTTCCAATTTATAGAAGGCATACTCAGACTCTTGAGATTTCTTCTCACACAAATGCATAAGTGATGATCTCTCCCCGTTCTGTATTGCAGCCTCAAATTCAGAAGATCGACTTGCCAAACCATGTTCTGTAGCTAAGTTGTGCACATAGATCTAGAAAAATGAAAAGGTCAGGAAAATGTGATCGGATGCTATGGAAAATTAAGCCACGTCCCATTGGACATACCTCTGATGATCCAGATGATGACTCAGCTGAATGAAATGCAACGAGCTTGCCTCCAAAACCAAATGAGACTCCTGCTTTACGCTTGTACCATTTTGGCGCCCTCAAAGGTGCTACAAGGAATATAACATGTATGAGAACAACCCACCACCTAAAATAACAGAAGTGCAAAGAAACTGACACCGAGTGACACAATAGCCAATCAGATAAAAGGTGGAGAAATATAAAATAAAACAAAGGTCAGTAGTATATAAAACAGATACAAAGCTATAATTTTTTACTAAAAAGAAGTTTGCCCAGGTGCCTTTCGACACCTGCACCTAGACCAGTCTATCTCTAGCTTATTTCATTTTTCCAAATTGAAAACATTCTTTTGAATATTCTGATGAACTCTGATTGACTTCGAAGAAATCCTACCTAGACAATTTGAATTACCACACTTAACATCAAGAGAAGAAAAACTGTCTTGCTATTGATAATGTGGAAGTCAACAGTAAGACATTGATATCTCACAGAATTTTGCAATTTAGTAAATGATATAATCTCATAGAATTCCTTTTCTTCCTCTAGAGATAAAAACATGATTTGCTCGGGAAAATTCTAGCACGAGAACGTAAACCTTTCACTTGCAGAACATAAGAAGTGCTCAATTAAAAGATCAGGTAAAAGGAATGACATTTGAAGGATAAAAATTAATTATGAGCAGTTCATTCCAAACGTTTGAAATATGACAATGGCTTGTGCTCGTCACCAGAACCACAATTTCCAAAATGTTTTCTTTTGGGGCAGGAAATGCTAAGGCATACGTACTTCCACGTCATATACAGATGAAACCAACTAATCAATTTTAGTTTTTTTACTATTGACCTCTGCGCCAGAACAAAATTAAGTTCCACTTTTTTCCATACGGATATGTTAGAACAACATAACATTCTATCATGTAAGAGATGTGATACCTGCACCAAAATCATTCTCTCCAACACCATATCGATCACAACCCTGCGAATGAAACATAAGAAAATAAAAATTTATGAAGTGAACCCTGAGGTTGAAGTGCAGAAGAAATGAAATTTCCATACCCTTCCTTAACATCATAACCAGTCTACACAACATTTATTTCAGAAATAGAATCATCCACCAAGCAGCTAAGTAAATTATCACTTTGCTGTTATGCCAAGATGTCTTCCATCTTGCAATAGCATGAACACCGCCAATAACTTATGCAGTTAACTACAGAGATTTTTCTCACCTCATATGGCCATTAAGAAGAGTTTTGCTTTCCAGGCATAAATTAATGCAAGAGGGAGATTTAATGGCACTGTACATTGTGAAAAGGATATCTTCTATAGTTGTATGGTAAATTTAAGTTTCTATCGGCAACTGCTAAAAGTTAAAAGCTACAGAAATTCAAAATGGAAATAGAGTTCAATGAAGTGAGCTACCATGTTTCAGTCATTTACCGAGTCACCCACTACAACACTTCCCATCAGAAATTCAAAAGGCACATCGAGACAAGTAATAATCAAACTAACCTCAATATTATATATGCCAATTTTCCCATCAAACGACGATGCTGATATGACCCCTGGAATCTTAGGATACCAGTGTACATCAAAATTCCAGTTGGTTCCAGCAGGCAATTCAGCCACAATCTGCACAAAGTTTTACATCAAACCATTGTTACCTATTGCACAGTGCTGACTCCAAAATTCTCTGCCTACCCCATTCCATCTCTTTCACCATGTATATTAAGGAAAATACAAAATTTGAAAATAGAAAACATAATGGAGAAGAGAGGCTTAGGATAAACAACAGGAAAAAACAAAAGGACATTTCATATAAAAAAGAACACACGTAACTCAACAAAGAGATAGCAATCAAACTCACCTCTCCAGATACGGTGTCCCAGCAAATGGTGCGGCTATCCTTGCCACAGGTAAGCAAATAGGAGCTGTCAATGTGGCACCATGACATAGCAATTACACCTGATGCAAGTGATACAAAAATACAAAATGAACCTTAAATGATTAATAAGGCTTAAATGTGTACCCAAGTGTTTTACCTCTGTGAGACTAGGCACAGCCTCGAGGCGTAAGAGAAACAACCTAATAAAATTGGTAAATAAAATTGAAATCTACTACTAGAAGTAGAAACAACCTAGAAGTCTCCAACACGATCTATACTAACAGTATCTCTAAGAGAATCGTCAAGACATTTGGTTCCCCTATTATCATCCTCATCACTCATTTTTGTCGTCATCCTACAATTGAAATGATGCCTTCCCCATCCCCATCCCCTTCCGCTTCCGTGTAAAGGCTGAAAAAAAAATGTAGGCTATAAAACTTATATCTTAAAAAGAAGAGGCTAGTAAAGGAAAATCTTGGAAAGGCAAGACAAACACGCACAAATATCAATCACCCATAAGCTTAGCCTTGTGATGTAAGCCTCGTTAAGCTGAGGCATAAGCCTTGCCATAGGCACTCAAGGTGTTAGTGAATGCCTTTAAAACGATGCACCTACAGGCTCCAAATTGAACTAAGGAATAAACTGATAAGAATAACTTCTAAATGAAAATCTTGAACATCCCAAAATATGTAAGGAGATATGAAGCAGCCAAAACAGAACCAAAATGAAAGAAAGGTTGATAGATGTCACCAGCTAAAAGCTTCCGGTTCAGTTAGCTTGTGAAAGACATTGGTGAAAATGAAGATAAGGAACAAGCATATCATATCACTCTTATTATTGCTTCGGGGTCTTAAAATTTGTTCCTCTACTTGAAATCCTTCTAAGTACATCAATTATATTGTTGTATATTCAGTCTAAACCAAAAAACCAACGAACTTAACTCTACAATGTTCTACATTTATCATTTCCAATCATTGTAGGATGCTTTTTCTTCTTTCTCTAAATTAGATCCATACTACTATTAGCAATAAAATGATTCATCCTCATCATTCCCCCATTTCATGCGATAAATGAACTCAACAAATGTGTGCTTAACGAGTATTCAGCATCAAGTTTTCGAGTAGCCTATATCTTCAAATGTTCAGCCAGTTCCCACCTTTCCACAATGCACATATTGAGTTGTAATTCTTGAAGGTCTATACTTGTAACAATGTTTTTCCCTGATTTAGAACCACAAAAAACCTGCTTGTAGTGGATGTGAATCAACTGAATTATAAGTTGACAGGACAAATATATTTCAGTACTATGAGCATTGACGTGTGAGAAAATATGTACAACCAAATAATAGAATAAACTAGGGCAACTTACACAAGTTCCTGTTACAAGAACTTAAAACTAGTCTAGATCTTTTCATCCTAGAATATAACTAGGTGGCTTTTCATGAGTTTCAAAGTTCAGGATGGCACCATGTGCAGACATTAGTCAGACCTATGGATTTAATGAGTTCAATTTCCTTAACGTCATTTGTCAGAAAATATTCAAAAATTTTCCTTTTCTATTTCCATTGCTTGTTGGAGACCACTGCATTTGTAGTCAATCAAAAAAATCCCAAGGTCAGGCAACTGAAAAGTATTTTCTTCTGCTTTCTGCAACTACCCATGTCATATCTTGGGCTTCCCTTAGGGGCGCGTTTTAAAAGTAGGCATATTTGGAATGCTATTGTGGAAAAGGTGGAGAGGAGGTTGGCGGGGTGGAAG
>CAIGRL010287358.1:0-12105 GCA_903798325.1 Fraxinus xanthoxyloides
GGCTTCATCGGCTCATGGCTCGTCATGAGACTTCTTGAACGTGGTTATATTGTTCGTGCAACTGTTTGTGATCCTGGTATAACTTCAATATTTTATTTGTTTAATACATCACGACATAGGAGAAATTATGTTGTGTAGCACTGCATAACATATCTTGAGAGAATAAAATTAAATTTTAATTTTGAGTGAACTTTTATCTCACACCGGCTTTAATGGAAATGATATCTGCAGAGAAGAAGCAAAAAGTAAAACATCTATTGGAATTGCCGAAAGCGGATAGTAGTCTAACACTATGGAAAGCGGACATGACAGTAGAAGGAAGTTTCGACAAAGCAGTCCATGGCTGTGAAGGAGTATTTCATGTGGCCACACCTATGGACTTTGAGTCGAATGACCCTGAGGTATTTGGTAACACATTCATTCGGACACACTATTGAATCAATGAAAATTAATTGAGGCATGCACTTATACAACAAAGATTATGAGAAATTGAATAATGAACTAGGCAGTGCTCATGCTTCGTTGTACTAGGCCAACAAGACCCAAAATTTGCTTGTCGATCTAGTCCCCGTACAATGGAAATTTTCATGGCATGGTACAGATTTTTTTTTTTTTTTTTAGAAGTAAAAATAAACAAATTGTGTCCTGTATAGGGCACATTCGTTAGCAAACAGCCCATTGGTCTAGCTTAGGGTTGTCAATTTGGCTCCCCTTCGATTTCTTTGGGAACTCTTCACAGTCTCCCTGTGGTATAAAACTTCTTTGCTTGGTACTGATGGTAACAGCCTGAGCCGAACTTAAGCGGCTCGAGCCAACCCGTGTGGCTCGTCGAGCCACACGGGCCATTTTGGGCCCGTAAAAAGCCGAGTCTAAAATAAATAAATAAAAAAAGGGAACAATATATAACTCCTAGTTTTGAAGTTCACATTTCATAAATAACAAACTCATTAAACTATCTCAAAAATCAGCTCATAAATAAATTTATTAAGTATTAATATGCAATATAATATAAATAAATTATTTCTACCAATGCCACCTCACCTTCCCCATCCTATCACCCCCCCTTCACCACCTTCCCTCCACCTCTCCACAGGACACAGCCACGGCTCCGACAACTGTTCTGCGCAATCACTCCGGCGATTGGTCCGACGGCTGCTTCGGCGACTTAAAAATTTTCAAAAAATTAAAAATTGAAAATCACATCCCTACCCCATGAATCCACCTACCACCATCCCCATTCGCTGACAGATGTCATCCGTGACTAATTGTGACCAAATTTGTATTCAATGTGACTAATTGTAACCAAATTTGTGTTCAGTGTGACTGGCTATGACTAGGTCAATCTAAAGTCACAATCAGTCACTATCAACACAAAATTGATCACAAACAGTCACAACAAACACATAATTGATCGCATAGGGTCACTACAAATAACCAATGGCATTGAATGAAACTGTACCTTTTGTACCGTCAATGCTTCCTACAGCCCAAGTCATACCTTCTCTAAAATCCAGAATGGAATGGTTATCAGGCTACACCCTACTTAACATCAGAGATGAGCTTACCTATATCCCCAGCATTTTCCATGGACGAGTTACCAACTTATATGAACTTCCCAATTCAACATCAACGGGAGATGGATTAACCGTGACCAACTTTATCTTCGGTGTGACTAACGGTGACCAAATTTGTATTGAATATGATTGTCTGTGACCAAGATAAATATCAAGTCACAATCGGTCACAATCAACACAAAATTGGTCATAAACAACCACGAAGACGACCAGCATACCGCACAACCACCACCACCACCACATGAAGATCCAATGCTCGTAGCTGCAACCAGCATACCATACCACTGCCAAAACACCACCATTCACCACCATATCACCCCATACCATCGCACAGCACCCACTACACATCACTATAGCCACCAAACCACACCACTACACCCAACCACCAGACATAGCACTGCACACCACCACGCCTAACCTCAACCGAACCCAACCACCACTAAGAACCATAGCACCCAACCACCACATCAAAAAAAAAGAGAGGATTAATGGATTGCACCGTACGCAGCAAAGATGAACAGCCGCGCATAGACTAACACTATAGTGGCGATGAACTACTGTTGCGCTGTGAACCGTCGCCGGCATAAGTCGACGCAACGTCGCCCAATTCATCGCCGCCAACATCGTTGCTTTGATATACTACCACTGTCACCTCCTGTAATGCACCACTGCTGCAACCACTAGGAACCACTAGTTTTCACAACATCCCCCACCCCCACCACCTTCGGCACCATATAGAGATAGACGGCAAAAGGGATACATTATAGCAATAATGTACCGCCACACCGTAGCATCTCGCACCACCACAACCACCTCCAACCTTATCGCATCTAGAGAAGATGTATGAAGAATATTGTGGTTTGAGGAAGACGATGGTTGAGAGAAGACGGTGGTCGAAAGAAAACGACGATTGGATATATAGAGAGAGAAAGTGCTATTGTATGGAGAGAGAATTTTATTTTCTTAAGGAAAAGATTTGAAAGAATGTGGAAGAAGAAGACGCATCTGGAATGAAGATATCTTTTACCAAGCCATTTTTAGCAACTAGACACATGATTTGCAGATTCAATGGATATGCATCTGGAATGAAGATATCTTTTACCAAGCCATTTTTAGCAACTAGAGAGAGAGAGAGAGAGAGAGAGAGAGAGAGAGCGGGTGTTTTACTTTTCAGTAATGAGATGGAAGATATTTACGATATGGTGGGTGAGAGGTAGGGTTGGGTGTTGTGATCCAGTTCAAATGTTTAGAAAATGAGGGTAGGTTGTAGTGAGGTATATTACATGATTTTTAAATTAAAAAATAATTGGTAACTGATTTTTGAAAATGATAATTGAAATGTTGGGTTTAAGGTAATTTTCTCATAATATGCAAACTTAAAATAAAAAAAACCAGTAGTTGCCTTGTTATAGCAACGGACCATATTTACTCAAGACTTAAAAAAGCCCGGACCATATTTATTCAAGTCGAGCCCGAGATCTCAATTTTGGTTCGTGAGCCAGCTCAACTCGACTCGACTCGACTCGTTGACCTCCCTAGTCTAGCTATAAATATGTTACATGGCGAAACCTTGCTACTATAAAATGTTGCCCAACCTAATGTAATATGAATAACCCATTCCATCACCCCCAACCCACCTGTCTCCCATTTATTTTCCCCCAAAATAGATATATACTTACTCGGAAAACATCCCCCCACCTTCGCCCGCCGCTTACCGCTTGTTGCTGCCATCACTTCCACCTAAATCCTGACCGTAAGATCCGAGATTCAATATGGCGACGAACTGAGCTCCTCTGACTCAAAAAAATCATCATCCTCTTCTTCCACTTGGTCCAAATCAGATGAAAACGCAAAGTTATTTATGTTAGAACTATTACTAGTTGCAATACAGTAAAGTGTAGAAATAAAATTTATCGACGATCGAGTTTTATGACAGCACGATGTCTTAAAGCGAAACTGCTCGTCGATAACTGTTGCGATCTTTATGGACAATCACTTCCAAAATACAACGATCAAATAAACCAATTGCTTCAATCACAAATGATTTCCAAAACTCTCAAGAGTAATTCAGAAAATATATAAAAATTGAGTATAATATTTTTTTTGTACTATGTCTAGATGTGTGTTTATATATGAAGAAAAATGATGTAATTGTCTCCACCATGATCCAGTATTATTTCCTTTTTTATGGCTAGTAATAGTGGATTGTTAATACTTGACAATTAAAAATGGTCATATTTTACTGGTCAGTTGACCCATTAAAATAATTCTGAAAATGATTAAAAAATTATTATTAGAATTAAGAAAGCCTATGAGCCCAATCAAAGATCTTTTAATATAATGTGTGAGGTGTGACTCGAACCATTGACCTCCAACACGAGTTCCACACTTTTCACAAATTGAGCACTTTATTTGAATTAATTATCTCTTTCACATATTATACTTATTGTATAAATATCTAACAATTTATACCGAGTTAAAATCCCCCTCTTCTTCCTCCCTTTCTTCTATACCAAATTCCTTGAATCTATTCCAGTTTCCAATTCCATCAAAGTTCCACATGGGTTTAAAAGGAGATGAAGAAACGGGAATGGAGTCGTCGGAATCAGTTCAATTTTTGGTAGAATTTGCCGCCTGTTCAGGTGGGCCGAATTGGATTGGTGTGTTTCTGCTGCCCTCGTATGTTTAATGCACTTACCGGCACGGGCGACGTCGGAAAATTTGACCAATAAATAAATTTATATCTATAAAAATATGTGATCTGTGAATAAATTTGTAAATGTGATCCACAAATTGTATTTTTGAGAACTGAAATTGTGCCATTTGTAACTAGCATGTGACTGTTGCAATAAATTATGTGTCACCGTAATCTATTTAGTTAATTAATATGTCACAAAATTTTATCAAAATATGACAACCTGATTCTTGTAATTTTTCCACAGGTTTCTTATTTCTCAAAGTGTATTTTGAAACCCTACAATATATGACATGATGCGAACCAAATTTACAGAAATGTTTGTTTAGATTGCTGTTGAAGTAGAAAATTTATCTTCAAAACGACTGCACTTTTGCTGTAGACACAAGTCTAACTTAATAATTGGTTTTCTATGCCAGAATGAACTGATCAAGCCTACAATTGAGGGATTTTTGAACTTAATAAGATCATGCGCTAAAGCAAAAACTGTTAAGAGATAATGTTCACTTCCTCAGCTGGGACTGTAAACTTTGAACAACACCAAAAATCACTCTATGAGGAAACAGACTACAGTGACATGGATTTCGTATATTCCAAGAAAATGAATGGATGGGTTAGTGTTTTTATTTATTTTTATCATCTTTACTTAACATACATAAAGAAAAAGAATCAAATTATTCTCCATTTTTATGTAGATGTATTTTGTTTCTAAAATTTTGGCAGAGAAAGCTGCTTTGGAAGCTGCTAAACTGAGCAATATTGGTTTCATTAGCATTATACCAACATTAGTAGTTGGTCCATTTATCACTCCAACCTCACCACCAAGCCTAATTACTGCACTTTCACCGATCACGGGTATATTAATTCAATTATTTTTTCTTAATATATAGAGGGGTGTGTGTGTGTGTGTGTGTGGATGGATTACTGAGAGATCCCAGTTTTCACAGTCACGATTTCTGTTAATCTTTTCCATTAGGGAATGAAGCACACTACTCGATCATTGCACAATGTCAATATGCGCATTTGGCTCATATATTCTTGTATGAATATCCTAATGCTGAGGGAAGATACATTTGCTCTTCTCACGATGCAACCATTTATGATTTGGCAAAAATGATTCGGGACAAATGGCCCGAATATGATGTCCCTACTGAGTAAGTCTCTATCGGATTTCACTTTGAACAGCAGTTTTAAACATAAATGTGAAGTTGCCAGTGAATGAGTAAAACAGGTTTGAAGGGATTGATACAGACAAACCAGTGGTGAGTTTCTCCTCGAAGAAGCTGATGGAAATGGGTTTTACTTTCAAGTACACTGTTATGGTGGAACCACTTGTGGAAAGAAAGGTAGAAGAAGCAAAGGAAGGAGGCTCTCATCAAAATCAGAAGGAAAGGAAGAAGAGGAAGAAGAAACTGAATTAACTAGCAATTGAACTGGGAACGGCGTCGTTTGGCATTAATCAAAACGATGACATTTTGTTTTAATTAAATTGTAATAGTTGAAATCATTTTTCTTCATTTCTGTTTGGGAAACACGTTCTCTCCCTGCTGGGTGTATATATATCTGTGTATACTCAGTGTATTCACGAGAAATTAGTTATGAAATGCTGTTAGTAGTGGATTGAAACTGCAATTCACTTTACCCCTCATCTCCTCTCTCTTTTTCATCATTTTTTCCCTCCCCAATTTCTGTTTTTTTGTGTGGATTCAGCTGCCTTCAGCTGGAATTGGTTGCAGGAAGGTTACAGTTGAACTGTGGAGCTGGAATTGAGGTCCTAGTCGTGACAAACTGGTATTAGAGCAGGCGTATACTACTGGGTAATTGTTAGAAATGGATACAAGGTCAAAAACCACTGATGAACATTTGAAGAAATTGGATATCGAGGTAGCAGACTTGGGTACCAGTTTTAAGGTAGTTACTGGCATATTAGAAAATAGGCTGGAATCTACAGATCAAACCCTTCAAACAATGGGAGGTAGGCAGGAGAAAATAGAAGATGCTGTGCTAGATTTGAACAAAAAATACGAGAAGATTGTTGCATTTATGGCCCAAATTTCTTCTGAATTGAGAATCAGTCAGAAGAACAAAGGAATGGAGGAATCTATGGGTGATGTGAAGTCTGGGAGTGAGACCTACACACCAGGAGGCAGTAGCATGGAGACTAGTGTAATTTCCAGAGGAGAGTTGAAGGGGAGTACTAGACTACCTAAAATTGATTTTCCTTATTTTAGTGGAGAAGGCCCCAGAGAATGGCTAAGGAAAGCCAGGAAGTACTTTCAATTACATCAGATACCAAAGGAGCTTAGAGTGTGAGTAGCAGAAATGTACCTAAAGGAGAAGGCTGATATCTGGCTTGATGGATTCATAGCTAGTCATCCGGGAGCCAGTTGGAACTTATTTTCTGAGGAACTGTGCACGAGGTTTGCAGAAACCACTGGAGAAGAGGTGGTAGAGATCTTCAGTAAGATCAAACAACTGGGATCCATTGATGAATACCAGGAGAAATTTGAAGAGCTTAAATCACAAGTGATGTTAGCTCTGCCACATGTTCCTGAATCGTATTACATTGCTGTATTTACAAGTGGATTGAGAGGGGAGATTAAATCTATGGTGAAGATGATGAAACCCAATACCTTGGCCAAAGCATTTGAGATAGCTAGCCTGCAAGAATTGACTATCTAAGCCTTAAACAAGTACCAAAAACCTAAGAGTTTCACCCCTAACAAATGGAACCCTTATCTCCCAAAACCACGAGAAGAAAACAAACCCAAAGAGCCTGGCCAAAAACGAGTATACCACTAAATAACTATAAAACCATCACCCCTACTGACTTTCAAACCAAGAGAAGCTTGGGGTAAGTGCGATGAGAAATACACTGCCGGGCATGTTTGTAAGAATAGAGCCTTGAACTTCATCTTGGTGGATGAGGAGGAGATATCAATCAGTGCTTTGGCTGGGAACCCAAGGCACAAAACCATCAGAATACCAGGGATTTTGAAAGGAAGGAGGATATTTATTCTAATATATAGTGGCACCACTCATAGTTTCATAGATGAGAGGTTGGCTGAAGAATTGAGCTACCCTATAAAAAGATCTAAAACCATGACAGTAAGGGTGGCAAACGGTGAGAAATTGGAGAGTAAAACGTTGATTCATCCACTGGTTTGGAAGGTGCACAACTGGGAGTTCCAATATAAAATTGGGACCTTAAAACTTGGGGGCAGTGATATGGTGTTAGGCGTTAATTGGATGAGTCAATTTGGGCCTATCCTATTCGACTTCGAGCAAGGATATGTCCAATTCAGGCGCCAGCAGGAGGAAATCACACTGAGGAGTGAGAACAAAGAACCTTAAGTTATGATGATGGAGGTGGAAGAAATGCGAAGTTTGTTCAAAGGGCAACACTATGGGGTAGTTGGGCAATTATATTCCATTATTGAGAAGGAAGGAGAAGAAATCCTAATCCAGGTCATTGAAGTTGTCAATCAATTTTCTGGAGTTTTTTAGGAACCAAAGGGGTTACCACCCCCTCGAACCCATGATCACTATATTCCTTTGAAAGAGGGTGCTGAACCCTTCAAAATCAAGCCATACAGATGCCCCTTCATACAGAAATCAGAAATTGAAAAGCTAGTTAAAGAGACGTTGGAAAGTGGTATAATCAAGCATAGCAACAACCCTTTTGCTTCCCCAGTCCTCTTAGTCAAGAAGAAGGATGGATCTTGGCGTTTCTGCATGGACTACAGGCAACTCAACAACCTCACTGTCAAAGATAAATTTCCCATGCCTCTGATTGTGAACTTTTGGATGAATTGAATGGATCAAAATTCTATTCTAAAATCGACCTCAGGGCAGGGTACCACCAAATCAGAGTTACAGAGGTTGACACCCATAAAACTGCGTTCAAAACTCACCAAGGCCTATACGAATTTAAGGTAATGCCCTTTGGCCTCACCAATGCCCCTTCCACTTCTCAAAGTCTCATGAATGAAGTGTTCAAGGATAGTTGGGGATTACGTATTGGTATTTTTTGATGACATTCTGGTTTACAGTCAAGACATAGCTTCTCACTGCCTCCATCTCAGATCAATTCTGGAGATTTTACAAAAACATCAATTATATGCTTAGAGGTCTAAGTGCAGCTTTGGACAGACATAGGTAGAGTATTTGGGCAATATAATCAACCATCATGGAGTGTCGGCAGATCCAATCATTGTTGAGGCAATGAGGCAGTGGCCTCTGCCAACTAATATCAAGCAATTAAGGGGATTCTAGGTCTCACAGGCTATTACAGGAAGTTTGTTAGAGGCTATGGGATCATAGCCAAACCTCTCACTAATCTACTGAAGAAAGATAATTTTCATTGGACAGAGGCAGCTAATTTAGCCTTTGTTGCATTAAAAGAGGCAATGAGCTCTACACTAGTGCTGGCTTTACCTGACTTCAGCCAACCCTTTATAATAGAAATTGATGCTTGTCAAGGTGGCATAGGTGCAGTGTTAATGCAAGGGAGACGACCCTGGGCATACTTGAGCAAAGCCATTGGAATAAAGAACCTGGGACTATGTATTTATGAGAAGGAGTTGTTAGCACTAGTGACTACAGTTTGCAAATGGAGGCAATACTTAGAGGGCCACCATTTTGTGGTGAAGACAGACCACCAAGCCCTCAAATACTTACTTGAACAAAGAATTACAACCCCACTCCAACATAAATGGCTCACCAAACTGCTTGGTCTCAGTTATGAAATTGTCTACAAAAGGGGGGTGGATAATGTGGTGGCAGATGCACTCTCAAAGAGACATAAGGGTAGTCCTGAATGCACAGGAATTTCAGTGGTCACGTCTGCTTGGATTGAGGATGTTATTGGGAGTTATAAGGGGGATTTGAAGCAGAAGAAAAAATCCAGTCACTAATGATAGATCCCAAGTCTGACATTGACTTTACCTATGAGAATGGGTTACTGAAACATAAAGGGAAGATATATATTGGGGTTGGAGAAGACATCAGATCCAGGTTAATTCAAAACCTGCATGGATCCCCAGAAGGAGGCCATTCCAGTATTCATAATAGCCTTTATAGAGCAAAGCAATTCTTTTACTGGCCAAAAATGAATCAGGAAATTAGACAATTGGTGATGCAATGTGAAGTATGCCAGAGATGCAAGGGAGATCATGTTCCCTACCCAGGGCTGTTGTAACCTTTGCCCCAACCCCTGCACTCATGGAGTCATATCAGCATGGACTTCATCGAATGATTGCCCAACTCAGGAGGAAAAAGTACCATTATGGTAGTGGTTGATAGGTTCACGAAATATGGGCATTTTCTGGCTATAACACACCCTTTTTCAGCTTCGACAGTGGCTCAACTTTTCCTAGACAATATCTACAAGTTACATAGAATGCCCCAAAGCATAATTTTTGATAGAGACAAGATCTTCACCAGCAAATTCTGGTTGGAACTCTTCCATCCCCTAGGCATTAAGCTTCATTTCAGCTCCGCCTACCATCCTCAAACAGACGGACAAACGGAAAGGGTCAACCAATGCTTGGAAATGTACCCGCGATGTTCAGTTTACCATCACCCTAAGCTGTGGGGAAAGTGGTTGGCCTTAGTTGAATGGTGGTACAATACCACCTATCATACTGTTATCCGAATGCCTCCATTTGAAGCCCTATATGGAATGAAGGCTCCTCAGTCGGCATTAGGACCCTATCAACAATCTAATGTAGCAGCAGTGGATGACTTGCTATAAGAAAGATACAAACTAGATCGTTTACTTAAGGAAAACCTATCACAAGCAAGGGCTCGAATGAAACATTATGCTGACATAAATCGAACAGAAAGATGTTTCGAGGAAGGGGATTGGGTTTTTCTTAAGCTGCACTTTTATGCCGAACAGTCAGTAGAACACAGAGCCCATCATAAGCTTGGAGCAGTGGCTTATCAGTTGGCTTTACCTGAGGGATCAAAGATTCACCATGCGTTCCATGTATCCTTACTGAAGAAACAGCTTTGGGAAAAGATAATACCAATTTTGCAACTACCTAAACGGCATAATACTTCCTAACCAGAGCATTACCCCCTTTCTATCTTACAAACCAGAACAGTGCAATGAAAAGATCAAATGGCAGAACAATGGCTTGTTCATTGGTTAGATTCTTCACCAGAGAGTGCCACCTGCAAAGATGCAGATTGGATCAGACACCATTTCCCTGTTGTTAGATCTTGGGGACAAGATCAAAGTGAGCGGGAGGATTGTTATGGTGGAACCACTTGGGGAAAGAAAGGTAGAAGAAGCAAAGGAAGGAGGCTCTTACCAAAATCAGAAGGACATGAAGAAGAGGAAGAAGAAACTGAATTAACTAGCATTTGAACTGGGAACGGCGTCGTTTGGCATTAATCAAAACGGTGTCATTTTGTTTTAATTAAATTGTAATAGTTGAAATCATTTTTCTTCATTTCTGTTTGGGAAACACGTTCTCTCCCTGCTGGGGTATATATATCTGTGTATACTCAGTGCATTCACGAGAAATTAGTTATGAAATGCTGTTAGTAGTGGATTGAAACTGCAATTCACTTTACCCCTCATCTCCTCTCTCTTTTTCGTCATTTTTTCCCTTTCCAATTTCTGTTTTCTTTATGGATTCAGCTGGCTTCAGCTGGAATTGGTTGCAGGAAGGTTACAACTGAACTGTGGAGCTGGAACTGAGGTCCTAGTCGTGACATACACCTGGGAAGACATGTACAAAAGAGCCATTAAAACATGTAGAGAGAAGGGATTGCCGCCATATTCCACTAAAAACCAACCCAATGGAGAAAAAAAATGAGAAACTTCATGCCCATGATCAAGAGGAGTTGCCTGCAATTAGATAAGTGAATTGCGTGCTTTCAGACAATGAAGCGATTTATACTAATTGAACGGTGTAGAATATTATAAGAAAAGAAAATTCTGCGTTTTGCACTCATTGTGTTGTGGTTTATTTTTCAAAGAGCATGATCTTTTATATAGGCTACGAATAACAATTGATTTCTCTCTCTTTCAAGCAAATTTAAGCGATCATAGCCTTAGTGTTGAAAAGATAAACTTCCTCTCAAGAATATGAAAATATGTGTGACAGAGCTTTTGATAAAGAATTTAACAGATTTTTGAGCTGCCATTATCCCCAAATTTTTTGATATGAAAATGAGCAAGGGACAATTCAACATCTTCGTGTGCCAAAAGAGAAATTACATATAACAAGTGTGGAGCTTAGGCGGCTTTACTATCAATTATTAAACAAAGTAATAAATGGCTTTTTTCAATACTAATGTCCATGGGATGACACAAGATTGTTAACTGTATATCCTGCAACATGGTGGCAACAACATATTAATCATCTATGAAAAATCAGGTGTCACATTGGATACCACTTGACATTTCACGGATGACCAACTTAACGGTTTTTTAGTTATCGAATGGTTGTTACTTATCCGTTTTTAATTTCGATCCTATGTGCGGAATTAATCCAAGATCTTATGCAATTGTCTCTTCCTAGCGAAATTCCAAGAACTGCTCCATGACCTTGTTCTCTTGCGCTTGTAGTCCAATCTCTCTCAACTTCGAGCAACATTTGAAGTTCAGTACCTTCCTATGACCAATAAGAAGTAGATGGTGTTTTGGTTTAATGGGTTTGATTTTTTCCCAAACAAGTGATTATATGATCTCAAGAAGAAATGATGAATCACAATGAAATAATATGTTCTTGGATCTCTAGAGAATAAGATGAGGTAATGAAAATAATGAAAACCACCTTGGAATTCTGTCCAAAAGCTTGGATATTTATAGGAGATGGT
>CAIGRL010287435.1:0-14449 GCA_903798325.1 Fraxinus xanthoxyloides
CAACCATTGTAAAAAAAATTTCACTTTTATTGACAATTTTCATGCAAAACAAAGTCAAACAAATGGTATTCGATATTGTTATTTTTTTTCAATTTTTTAATTTTTTATTTTTGGCAATCGGAACAAATTATAAACCCAATAGTAGAAAATATTATCACTTTAATGGACAATTTCCATAAAAGGGGAAGTCAAACGGATTTCAAACTTTCAATATTTTTCATAAAAAATTATACTAATCAAACACACTTAATTACAATTCTCTGTAAAACATTTTTTAAGAAAAAAATTTCACTGTAAAATATTTTCTTTCTACCCATATTTCACCCCTACAATCAAACGGACCCTTATTGTTTTTATAACTCCCATGTGCATAAAACAGCGTATTAAAAAGTATGATTTAGACCCATGAAATTAGCAATATTACCCACTAATTGTGAAATACTAATTATATGTCTAGCATGAAATTATCATTGTTGACCTTCAAATTTTGCGAACTTAACTATCAATATATTCTAGCCGTGTTCTTTGCAACTTGTATGTTACCTTTGCACTAAAACACTACAATAGAGTACAAGGCCATCGTCCCATTCCAAGAAATTATCATTGTTGACCTTCAAATTTTTCAAACTTAACAATCACAATTTTTCTTCTTTTCTTTTTTTGTACCTCTTGTAATAGTTTGTTTCTATGAAAGTCCCTCTCTCTTTGCTTACTATGGCATCGATTTGACTCGTAGGAAAAGATCTTGTGTCGGTTGCATGTGAACATGACTTGTCTACTTGGGATTCTCCTCATTTATGGTGAGTTAATGTTGTAAATGATCCGATCATACAGATAAATTAATATTGAAATATTATAATTTATACTTAAGAAAACCTTTTTAAATTTTTTCTTTCTTCTTCCAATTGTAATTCGGTGAGCCTAAACTACAAACAAAAGATCGCGTCACCGAAAAGCCCAAATTCCAGCTCCTAAAAGCTCGACGAGTAAGCACGAGGTAGTGTTCAGAAAGGGACAAAACAGTCATTTCAAGGAAACTTCGTCATCAACCAACTAGAATACAAAAACAACCGCGTAAATCCTAATCCAGTAGTTATCCCCAAATCCTTAATCTCCATAATTAGATTGCCAATATATAAATCCAAAGGCTAACAATTTTCCTCCCACCCCACCCCATTCTCTTTCTCTCCCTAAACTTCATTTCTCTTTCTGTCTATACACACAGATCAAGTTTATATATGAATATTCGTACATAATACACACACACATTCTCATATAACTGTATATATTATTATCCAAATTTGGATTGAGTAGAAAATGAAGCGGAAGTGCTCGTTTTGTAACGCCGATGGGCATAACTCACGCACTTGTCCAATGAGGACCGGCAAAGAAATCGACGGTGGTGGTGGGAGCGGTGGCGGCGGAGACGGAGGCCGTGATGACGGTGGATTTACGCTGTTTGGGGTGCGGTTGATAGATGGATCCTACATTAAGAAGAGTTTTAGCATGGGTAACCTCGCGAACTACCATGCCTCCTCATCTGCTGCCGGGCCGGATTCGCCCGATGGGTATCATTCAGACGGTCCAGGTCGCGGTTCTGATTCTGCTTCTGCTGCTCTCCCTCGAGCCCAGAAAAGAAAAGGTTTTGATTTTGTTTTATTTTTGGATTTTTAATGTTTGCATGTTGGTTTAATTGAGTTAATTTAGGGAATCTTTTAATTTTTTTGCTTTGCATGTGCCTTTAATTGAGTTAATTTGTATTAATGTGTGGTGTTTATGCATTGCATGTTGATTTATATTCAAGATTAACTGTAAAAAATCTTTTGATGTTATTTTAATATATTGATTGAGTCGAAAACTGTTGATTTAATTTGATGATTGACCCTAATACCAATTTCCTAATTCAATTTTATTTAAAAAGGGACTTCAAAGTCTCTTGACATGGTAGTTAAATTTGAATATTGACTCGGGAATACTCATTTCACGTTTGGGATTGACTCAGAAGACTTTTTGAATGTTAATTTATTTTTGCAGGTTTGACTAAAAAGGAAAGAACACTGTAAATAAACGTGAATTAATTTAGTAAAGAACATTCATTTGAGTGGATAAAGAGTCGAGAGTAGTTTTAATGATTTTGGGAGGGGTAATTGGTTTGGGGAAGGGAAGAGGATAACTTGCTTGATCATAATGTTATCAAATATAGAAAAGATAGTTATTATACAGTTTTTTATCTTACTCTTATGTCCCGATTATCACATAACATTTATGGGGTTGACATGGATTTCTATTAACTGTAATTTATTTTCTCACATAATTTGTATATTCGCTTTGTTTTTCCTATTTTCTGTCTCCATTTTATTGGACTGCAGAATCTTTTAAGTGTACGCATATCTTTGTCCCTGATAACACAATTATCTACATGTTTACGTGTACATTAAATAACTTCATTTGATTGTTGCATGGATATATTGCATTATAGGATCAGTAACGACAAGCCAATGCTTTTTTGGCCGGTATGAGAAACTGCGGTATGAGAAACTGGTGATCTTTGTCGCTTTTGCTTTTGTCATTTTCACTCATCTAACAAAGGTGAAAATTTACAAATTGAAGATTAGTTAATGAATATCACTTATTTGTTACTGTCTTCCTGTCGTATTTACGTCAATTAGAATATGAATTGGCAAAAAGAACTTTTTCCCTTTACCTTTTTGTTACTTTCAGCACATGTAAAGGATTAGTAACAAGAGAAGTAGCATTTTGGTGACTCGTTGCAGTATGTTTTCCCTAATAATTTCCTTATAATTCCTCGATGTAGTACTCTGTATCCTGTGAAATCTTTAAGCCTTGTAGTTGAAGAATAGGACATTGGACCTCTTTATCGTTCTTGGGATCAATGGCGCATCTATGGCATCGTTATCCATATGAAAATGCACATTTCATGTAGCATTATTTCCTCACTTTCGACATCTTCAGTATGCTTCCTGTAATTTATCTTCTCTAACTTGATTCTGAGTGTTTTCTTTTATCTATAGAGTTATAACCATATTTTTAAACACTAGTGATTAATAAGCTTCTGTTTAATGTTACTAGTAGGTGATGAAAAATTATGGAGCTTTATTTTCCATCTTTTTCAATAATTGTGATTGGATTTTGGTTTGCAGGTGTTCCATGGACGCACGAAGAGCATCGACAATTCCTTCTTGGTCTACAGAAATTTGGGAAAGGAGAGTGGCGGCATATATCAAGAGACTTTGTTCCATCAAAGACTCCAACCCAGGTAGCAAGCCATGCCCAGAAGTTCTTCAATCGTCACTGTAATTCTGCTACGCGGGGAAAGAGAAGATCCAGCCTCTTTGACATGGTGCTGGACACGGTTTGTCTTGATCCTATCTCGCTAACAAATATTGTATTAAATATTCAAGGTACATCATATTAAAGAAAAACCCTATATGCGAGTAGAGACATCCACACTTGCACACGGAAACTAATGCATAAATAAGATTACCACTTATTCCAGTCACTAACATCATCTTAAATGAAGAAAAATCATTAATAATCCGTGCTGTTTTTGTCAGTAATGCACTTACCCCCTTTTATTTTGTTCCGCACATGAAAATTTCTGAATGCTTATAAGTTGTGGCAATCAAAAATCTGAAATAAATTAAAGGATTATATGACTGATTTTCCTTTCATTGATTTTTTTTTATGACAATCATGCATATCAGGCTAGAAATTCATCGTCAATTCCAGTACAATTTAGCATCCCCACTCAAACAGCTGGAACTGACAACGAACAGCTCGTGATTTTGTCTTCTCAAGAGGCAGAAACCAATCGTTCAGTGCCTTCTCTCGATCTTTCTCTCAAGCCAGCTTTTTCGCCTTTACCAATTCAACTTTGGCCACCAAATTCATCCTCTATAGAGAATGGTGGAGCTGCAGTTACTGATCATCAGAACTTTAACTCAAGTCCAATAAATCCAAAAGCAGCAGTAAACATTGAGGGACTGATGGGTATGTGCCAGCTGAGTTTAGGAATGGATGGCAGTGGCCGTATCAAATAATTACCACTCTCCCTTGGGCTATCAGGGGAGACTTAAAGATGGTCAGCATTTCATCCAAGTGCTCAGCAGCTCTTATCAAACCAAGGGTGAAGCTAGTCGGTTCCATGCAGTTTGCAGTACAGTAAAATAGAGGATTATCACTCCTTCCTCATATCTGTTGTGTACTTGACTCTTTACTTCTTTCTACTTAATCTTTTGGGTAAATATATTGTAGAGTGATATAGGTTGATTTGGCTTTAAACTACAACATAGAATTTTCTTAATGGGATAATGGCAACCGAACTGATCATGTATAAATAAAGATGGTGGTTTTCTTATGTTTCATTATGTTATTTTAACTATTTTTCCCTTTCGCGAGAATTCATATTGGTTAACACGTTTTGCTTGAATTTGATAGCTCGAGCAATTAAATTTGAAGACAACAAATTCAGGAACTTTTATCTGCTCTTGCTGAATTGAGGCTCTAGCTCTATGTAAATCTTTCTTATCTAGTATTGCCATTTGTAACTCAAATAATGGCAAGAAGATATGTATAGCTTCTGGTGCAATGGTGACCATTATATTTCTGGTTGATTTTCTTATAGAAGTCCAGCTGAAGTCTTTCTGGCTGGTCTTCTTATGTGAGTCGACTTTAAGAATCTTAGCTGTCCCTATGCTGGTTTTTCCTTCGATTCTATGTTATTGTGATTTCTGATTTTCTTTTTTCTTTGGCATTGCTAAGTGACAACATGATTCTTGTTTGCAGATATTCTGATTTTTCCTTCGATTTTATGTTGGTGTGATTTCTGATTTTCCTTTTTCTTTGGCATTAGCTAAATGATATGTTACTAGTCTGCAGATATTCTGGGGACAGAAGAAGAGTAATTACTTCAATTCCAGAAGTTGGGATACCAGAATATCCCTAGAGGTACCTAAATTTTGGAAAAAAAATGTAATGCTACTTTAAGAATGAGATATATTTCAAATAGGAAAGTAATGCGACTCCAAGAATGGTATTTCTTGCTTCTCTTGTTGATTTAAGAGGATTTTGTAATAAACGGAGTTTAGGATCAAGTTGGAGAGAATTAAAAATAGCCCCCCCATTAACTAATTGATATTTCAAAAAATCAACGACATCTTTCTTTCATCTTCTTCGTCACCCTCTATTCCCAACCGATAGGTTGATTACTTGAAAATACTTGGATGTTCGAAAACTTCGAAAATGCTATCGTTCCATTTGGAACACATTTTGGAAACCGAAATTCTTCAAAAACAATTTAGAAACTCCGGAAAACTTTCCTGATATTTTAAATTTTTTTATAAAACTTGGAAAGCTTGAGAAGACTTTATGGAAGGTTTTAACCAAAATATTTGAAAAACTTAAAATAAGAATTGCATATTATTATGAACGTTTTGTGAGCTTTAACCAAGATATAACTTAATTCTGGACTTCAACAGCCCTTTTACTCCACGGTGGATTTATATCGAATTATTACTGAAAATTAATCGTGGGTTAAAAGTTCACTTATAAATAAAAAATCACTGATGACAAAATTTTACTTCCAGTAAAAAATTACTTATGAGTAAATTTATGTATATGTAAGAAAAATCACTTATAAATTAAAAAATCTAGAAGTTTTACATTTTTTTTTTTAATATTTGAAATTTGTTTTTTAGTTTTCAATATTTGTAATTCTTTCAAATACGGTGTTGCATCGTATAAGAATAATACATCATAGTCCACCTTAAGACAATATCCTTAATCCCGTCCTCTTAAATCCAATCTCATAATCAAGTTTGAGGTAGCAAAAGATATTCTAAACAAAAATTGTCATAGCATTCTACAAAGTATATCCACATATTTTCTGCATTTACCATATTAGACAGGACAATCAACAAATTTTGTCACGCGCCTCTTTTCTTAGTCGTGTTTTGTGAAACCAATCAAGTCCATGCTCCCAGTCTCAAGCTTAGTGCAACTACATGGTATAATTTGGCAGGACATTTCTCTCTTTGGTTTAAATACCCAGTCTCAAGCTCCACAGGTATTTCATCACAACTTTTAACTTGTGCAATGGTGCAAAAGCATGATATCGAGTCTGATGTGTAAAACGGGGTTCAATTTTTTGAATAATGCTATTTGTACAATATTGATTGACAACATTGTTAAAGGTGGCAAAATACGAACCAATTATTTAAAAAACAGTTTTTGACCAGGGTTGTGCTATGGGTACATAATTGTACACATAGAGATGTCCATAATAGACACACAGCACCCCCCCCGCCCCCCACATTGGTGGGGCGCGAATAGGAGGCGCCGGGTGTCCCATAGCATTTTCCTTTTGACGGTGTTAAAAATGTATTGACGTAATGATGCCAACAAAAATTGTCATCCATGATTGTATAAATAAAATTGTACAACTAGCATTATTGAAGTTTTCCAGGCTCGAGTCAGCGCTCGTTTGACCTGATATAGATTTCCTAGTCACCGCCACATTCTCATTTACACATCTAATATCGAGTGGTATATAAGTAGTAAATGTGTTGGAGATCATTGAACAAGGAATTACGACAGCTTCTTTTCCATTGCTGCTGCTATTTACCACTTCTAATCAAAGAGTACAACCCCAGGCTCAAATAAGCTCTAAAAAAGTGCTTTTATATCTTACTCTCAAGAGTTTCAAGCAATACAACATTTTGGGTGCTTCTTGTAAGCAAATATCTAATCTTACCTGTCCTTGTGTCACTTGGAGAATTTAAGGAAACCCAAAAACAAAAACAAAAAAAATTTAACGAAACCCGGAAAAAAAAGAAGAAAAAAATGGCAATGACATGAAAAATGATAACTATGCTAGAGAATGACTATCTATAGATTTTTCCAATGGTTCAGCGATAACTGTGATAATTAGGGCAATACATACAACTCTCCGCATATGCCACTAGGTTTTCGGGTTGAGGTAGACGAGTGGCCAAGCCTACGAAGAATTAAAATAAAAACTCTTTAGATATAACAAACTACTACAATTTAGCTAACGCATTTATAATTACAGTTTTTGAATCTTACCAAGTTCATATGCTTTGGCTGCTACTCTGGCTGCAATCTGGGCTGAAATCTTTCTGATGTTCGCAAATGGTGGGTATATAAGTCCATTCTCTAAGTTCTCTTCTGTAACCTGTTCAGCTAATGCTTCCGCTGTTGCCATAAAATGAGAGATCAGCAATATTTAGCACATGATGTAAAACAAGTAATACGAGAGAAGCAGTATTGAGGTCATATTTCGAACTTCAAGTTTAGAGTAACCACATGGCTCTTGTTTTTTCACAAAGCACTATACTTCAACTTTCACCACTAACAAAATATTCATTTAAAATCTACTTATTTACTTAGCAAGTGAACTATTCAAGTTTAGGTAAACATACTCTCAATCTAGTTGTTTTCAATAAAAATAGCACATACTGCAATTTATCCCTATTTTGACAAAACTTTTTTAATGTGATTTTTATGGAGGATGTGCGGTTAAAAAGTAGGGAAAAAATACGAGAAAACGTAAAAAATGATTTTCTTTTTGAAGAACGTGTGGTTGAAAATGTGCAGGGAAAATCACTTTACATAGAGGTTTTATCAAACAAGTTTATGTTTCAGTAACTTACAGGCTGCCAGTAGCATATCATCATGAACACGGATCGCACCAGAAATAATCAAGCCCAGACCAAATCCGGGAAAAATGTATGCATTATTTGCCTAAACAAGAACAAATGAATAGTGAAAGTTAGTTCAAAAGGCTTCATTTGCATTAACATTAACAATAAATCTTTGTTGAGAGATGTTCCAACTGAACCTGGCCAGATGTAAAGACCTTCCCTTTATATTCGACTGGATCGAAGGGACTTCCACTAGCAAAAATGGCTCGGCCCTCACTCCATTTGTAAGCTTCTTCGGCTGTACATTCAGACTGTGAAGTTGGGTTGGAAAGAGCAAGAATAATGGGTTTCTGCATTCAAATCCAAAGTCATTTTAGTTCAAACCATTTGGAAGTATGTTTACCATAACTAACATAAATAAACGCACTGCACCTCATTAACAGATGACATGGCTTCTACCACTTCTTTTGTGAACGTTCTTCCAGCTCCTGATGATCCTATTAAAACGGTTGGTTTGATGGCCTTGCAAATAAAAATGTCCGGATCAATGGGACATGTCCCAGTCAACCATTAAGGAAAAAAAGAAAGTAAAGAATGTGAACCAATGCTCATGCTCATGCGTAAGCGCCTGCATGCACATGCTTGCATACACACAAGCATGGAGAGAGAGAGTTCACCTTGACAGCATCTAGCAGATTTTGTACGGGTTGATGTTCATGGGCCCAGGGCTTCTTAAAATGTTGAAGTGAATCCATGCGGGATCTAACAATCAACCCCTACAAACAAAGCAAAAGTTTTTGTGGATTTTCAGTGTCGGCGATGAACAGAAGTGATGGGAAGCACCAGAAGAATACATAGAGGTCTTCAATACCTTGGAGTCCACAAGCCAAATCTTTTTGCGAGCTTCTTCCAGTGGGACATCTGTCTGCATGTAAGAAATGGACATAATATAATAGAATTCCCAAGTTATCTCCTAATTTTAACTAGAAAAATAGAAGCAGAGCAAAAACGTCGTGCTGAAGACGAAAAAGATCGAGCTTTCACCTGTTTTGACATTTCAAGAGCTATGAGTTCTGCAATACCAGTGCCAGCCTGCATTGATGACAGAGATAAAAATGTATAAAAATCACGCATTAAGGCAGGGGGAAATTTGCAGAATGAAGGTAAAAGAGATCATCAGAGCATGCTCAGAACCACTCAAAAAAATTACTTAAAAAGTAAATGAGTTTAAAAATAAATAATTTTATTTATCGACAAGTCAGATACTTATTTTGATGGTAAGGTAAGAGTTACTTTCAAAATACATGACTATTTTACTCAAAAAGTAACTTACCCAGGTCCCAAACATCTTTGGAAACAAAAAGTAACTTTTAGAAATTTTTAAGCTTGCAAAACATGTTATGAATGAACAAGAGATCAAAAGATATTAGGCCTAGAGAACGAGATGGAGAACAGATTTGAAAAATAAACATAAGAATTCAAAAAATGGTCAATCAACCAATATATCACTACTTTCCTTAAAATTAGAAAGGAAAAAGAATTCTATGATGAGCCTTGAAGAAATACCTCTCCTGCTCCAAGAAATAAGAATGTATGTTCAGCCAAGGTTCCCCCTACTAACTTCAAGGCAGCCATAAGTCCTGAAAGGACCACAGATGCCGTACCCTGATACAAGTAAAAATGGAACAAGTATCAGTAAGATGAATATGCCGCAAAATACCCACAACATGAAAACTACGGTGGGGTTGGGGGCGAGGAAACCAAAAACAATAACACAACCGACAGAGAAATGCTAAGCAAGATAACGATAAGTTCATATAATGAAAAGGTACACGATTAGAGAACATACGACACCAGAAAGAAGAAAAAAGTCGCACTTGCAAACGAACACAAAAATTAACCATTGCCCCAAAACTTGTAAAGAAGAAAAGAGAAGTATTAATATATTAGTTACCTGAATATCATCATTGAAGACAAGATGCGTGGTTCCATACTTCGCAAGGAGATCAAAGGCATTGTGATTTGCAAAGTCTTCAAACTGTACGATATAGATCAAAAGCTCATTGAGAGTTTGAATTACAAAAAGCGTGGTAACTCAAATCTGTAATTACAAAAATTTACTAACCTGAATAAGGACTTTCTCCCCATAATTCTGCTTAACTGCAGACATAAACTCGTCCAAGAGTTCAGCATATTCCTGGAGATGAGAAGAATTCATTGATATTTTTTTCAAAGAATAGGACTACATTCAAGATTAATCGAGCCGATAATTAACCTGGCCAGTTGCTCTTCTTTGTCTAAGTCCGATATAAAATTCATCTTTCAGCAACTGCTCATTGTTAGTTCCCACATCAATGGTCACTGGTAAGCACTGAATGGGGTAAAAAAGCATAAGCTTCCACATTATTTAAAAAAAAAAAACTGACAGCAATAAACATAGAACGATACAACACTTATAAAACATCACACGCTCTTATGTAGCATGGTTTCGGATCCAATCGCTAACCTAAACAGTAATGAGAATACAAATTACCCTACCAGCATTCTGTCTTAGGATGAGACAAATCGGTAGTGCAAATGTTAATTCTACAAACGATAAGCTTGCATTAATAGGAATATAATGCATGCCATTGATATAGACCAGGGACGAAGTTTTCGTGGAAGTGTTCATATTTGAGATATTGACAAAGATGGCAAATTCTTCTAAAATGAACACAACTTTTTGGACCAGCAATTTCAAAAAAAATAAAGCTAGCCTTGCAAACACTTACAGCAGAAGGACGAATGCCTCCAAGTGCTGAATATAGGGAAAGCTTCCCTACTGGTATCCCCATTCCCTGGCAACCTCACAAGGTCAGAAGCAACTCAGAACATAGAACTTCATTAACAGTTCATGAAAAAGCACACAAACTGAAGTGCAAAACTGGTATCGTTATACAAAGAAAACTGTTATTCACAGTCCGAAAATAGCTTCCTCCTCTACTGCACAAGTTCTGTGTGTATTAAGGGAAGAAATGTAGGAATAAGCTATTTTAGGAGTGCGAATAAGCATCCCTTGTATTATTTTCGAGTAAGCATAGTGAAACTCGTTCTAGAAATAAATAAGAAAGAACACATTAAGTGTCCATGTACCTGGCAGCCAAGGTCCCCAAGCCCCAAAATCCGCTCACCATCAGTCACTACTATAACTTGAATCTTCTTCTCCGGCCAATTCTTCAATACCTCGAGAATCCTCCCCCTGCAAAGATAGTACAAGTAATCAGTATAAATCCAAGATAAAAATGCCTTCCAGTCACTAACCTGAGAAATATACTAATACATCGTCATCAAAACATACTTCTCTTTTAAACTGATAAAAAGACCCTGAGGTTGTCTAAAGATGCTCCCGTATTTCTGGCACGCCTCGCCCACAGTGGGCGTATAGACAACTGGGAGCAGCTCCTCAACATTGTCAATGAGAAGCTTGTAGAACAGTCTTTCATTTCTCTCCTGAAGATCAGAAAAAATATCAACATATAAGTATGCAATTTGATGGTCGTGAAATATCAAAAGAAGTGGAATTCATTATCATCAGAAAAGAAATGCATAACTACCTGAAGATCCATCATAGCCATGTACCTCTGCAGTGGTACTTGGTATTGACGTATGTTGTGCATCATTTTCTTAACCTTATCAACAGAATGCACAAAGTATTCTCAAATAATGTTCCAATTTTGAAATACTAGAGAAAACAAAATAAAATGTAAAATTCCCAATTTGAAAATCATATTGTATTAACCTGAGTATCTTGGCTAATAACCACTGGAGGAAGAAGACCACGTAAAAAATGTGCATCCCTCTCTTTCTCGGTAAAGGCAAGACCTTTATTGTAGTGTGGATCGCGCAACAATGGATATCCACTGCAGTGTAAAGAGAAAACGAAAAGGCAATTACAAAATTATAAAACATCAGCACCATTTTCGGGTTTATGACATTCAGAATAATTACTAAAGTCATCTCAAAGTCGAACACAAATGAAACTAGGATCAATTATTTTTGGAATTTTTTATTCAACTTAAGAATAATCACTATATAGCTGGATCCTAATCAGTTCACAAGGATTTTAGTCTACGGTAATATCATTTTCAAGTGAAAGTGATTGATATATAAGCTAGAATTAGAAAACAAACAGGCCTTCACAACCAGTAACTCATAAATCTCTCTCTTCAGTTTGTACCAAGTCTATATATATATATATATATATTGGTCATGAAAAAAAATGAAAATACTGCATACCCGTCCAAAGTAAAGCTAAAATGAAAAATAAATAAATAAATCAGAGGAAAGGGCCAATAATGAAAAATATTATGTTACAAAGACAGATCAAATATAAAGATCTCATCTTTATTAGCTGAAAATAAAATTTGAAAAATCTATAGATTAACTGAAAAAAAAAATATATCCAACATAAAAATAAAAAACTCTCCAGAAAAATAAGACGAAGAAAAATATTCAAGAAAATCTGTTCCTAACCTGGCAACAGTTACAGTCCAGGGAGTGATGCACTGATCCTCTGCGGCACTATCCTCGCCGTACACATCTTCAACTCCACCACCGACTGTCGATTTTGATTCTTTCTCTACCACTGACGATGAAGGTGATGGAGCATTTTCTCTCATTTCTTTTAAAGTATTTTCCAAAACACTGACCTTTCGATCCCCTGACCTGCCATTAGAGCTCACAGCACACACCACCACAGGTGGAGCTGAAACCCTTTTATTTGTAGACTTTGTCAAGCCCCTAGACACCCCGGAAAGGGAATTGTTCTGCACAAAATCAACATAAATTACATAAACTTCAAAAATATTTGATTTTTATATAAATTTTCTTGAAATGGGTCTTTCTTATTCAGATATATACACAAATTCAAGTGAACATAATTTCTAAATCTGAAATTTATAATTTTAAAACTTTTGGAACAAAGATTTGAAGATAAATTGGTATAATGAATTACCAGAAAACTGCTTTGGCTCAATGAATACATGTTGACGGAGATTTTGAGAAAAACAAGGGCCCTGTTCTTCAGAGGAAAGAGAGAGAAGGGGGAAAAAAGAGGCTTGCTGGGTAGCTCTCCTTCTTATGTGATCTCTCCCACCCGCCTTTGACATTGCTTTTTACGAGGGCATATATAATTGTAATGTACACGCATGAGAATTATTTCTACATCTTTTTCTCCTGTTTTTGTTTTCTTTCTACTTTTCACCTAAGTATTGGAACACAAATTTAAGTCCCTGTTTGTCCCACATTAAATTTCTCATTTTCATTTTTCTACTCATTTTCAATCATACATTTTTCAATAAAATAATATTTCCTATCATATCAATAACTTTTCATTCTTTTTCATCCACACATTCTCCATCAATCTACTATTCCAAAATATATTTTTTCAAAATAATATTCATCAAACGCACTCTAAATGAGTAATGCTATTGAAAATTAATGCATCAAACACACATTTGACTTGCGACTGTCACAGTGAACGACTGCAAATAGCATTATTCAATCTAAATAGCTACGATTTATATATTCAATTATCATTTAATTAGAATTTCACATTCATGTCAACGTCCCTATTATTAATTTTCATTAATTAAAATTAACATTTATTTAATTATATTAATTAGAATTTTACATTCAAGAATGTAATTTATTATACACTCTTACGTATGTTAATTAGCATTCGTTTCAATTAATTGAAAATTAAATTATATTCATTTAGTATAAATAATTTAACACGGGTTTAAAATTTATTACCACGTATATATTACTTGGTAGTAATTCTAAATTAAAACATTCACATATCATATTTGTCCTTTATTTTTATTTATGCATTTAGATATAATTCTAATACTTACATTTAAGTACGCATTTTACTATTTATGTGTATGTATAATAATTAACATTTATTTTCATAAACTTACAACTCTCTTATATTTTGATCAAATGGGTAAATGAATTGGTCAAATATTACTTTTACAACACTTATAAATTATTTCAAAATAGTGTGTGATCTGCGTTCAACTTCGACTAATTTTATAAAATACGAGTTTAGAAATTAAGGTTCATTTACTTTTAAACGCCGCCAAAACATGCTCTAGTTCAAATATAAAAAACTTTCAATATCACTATAAAAAGGCACATAATATATTTTAATAAAAAAATCCACCACATAAGTAACTTTTTTATAATTTTTTTATTATTAAATATTTTTAATGATTAGAAGTTGTCATATTTTTTCTAGGGCTAGATATTGGTCGGTTCGGTTCGATTCTCTTCAGAATCGAACTGATCGAAAATTTTCGGGTATCTATTAAATGAAATTGTAGGGTCCAAATATAATTATGGAACTGTTCGGGGTTCGATTTTGTTCAATTCCGTTCGATTCAGAACGATTCGGTTCGTACCATAATTAAATTTTTTAACATTTGCAGCAACACTACATGAATACAACTAATGACATATTCATTTGTAATTTTTACAAATTAACGTAGCCCAATTTAAAAATATATAAATAACAAGCTGTCCAATAAGATTAATCCAATGTATACAGATACAAAAAAGTAGATACTGATATTAAAATATTGGTTATCTATATCAATAATTCATTTATTTCAAGCAGTCTGCATAAAGAATTGAGTTTATACGGGAGTGGGCGTACTATTGTTTACCAAATAAAATTGGAATGGAAAGAGGAAGGATAAAGCCAAAATGTTGGGCTAAAAAAAAAA
>CAIGRL010287463.1:0-20280 GCA_903798325.1 Fraxinus xanthoxyloides
AGATATTGTAAAGCTAAAGGATGAAATAGACGATGTAGAAGACTTTGAGGAATAAGTTTAAATTACATATTAGTTTATTAGTTTGAGGATTAAATTTACATTATTGATTAGTTCAAGGGTGCAATTCACATTTAAGAAAAGATGGGGACGATTATGATGCATATAAGTAGTTTAGGGACCAACGTGACAATGGTAATTAGTTGGAGGACCAATTTGACGCTTTTGAATATGTGGAGGACAAAATTCACATTTAGAAAAAAGATTGGGTGTGTAAAGTGATGCAAATAAGTCCTTATTTGATGGTCATTATTTGGCAAAACAAAGTTTTGAATAGTGAATTTTGGAAATTGTGTGGTTAAAAAATAGAAAAAAAATTGGATTTACGTGTAGAATTTTTATTGTGTAAATATGTGGTTGAAAATGAGTATGTTAAAAAAGAGATTTTCAAATAATGATTGTCAACACATAGGCTAAATAGTAAATGACCAAAGTGACTCTACCGATTAGTTTGATGACAAAATTGACGCTTCTAAATATTTGCAGGATGAAATTGATTCTTATTCTTAATTGGAGGAGTAGATCGAAAAAAGTTTCATCATTGTTTTTTATTTATATTTGTAGATCGCATTTTTTGTTGGATTGAAACTTGTTTCTTTTCTACTACTACTACTACTACCATGAGAGAGAGAGAGAGAGAGAGAGAGAGAGAGACGTGCATTACGCTATCCATAATGGTGTCCAAAATGCGTAATTGGCGATTTTTTGACAAAATTTTAGAGTCGATTTCTCGTCAAATTAAGAAAAATCCAAAAATCAAATATGGAAATGTAAGACCTTAGGCATGTTTCACTTTCCTTGTTCATACTCTCCATCTCTCGAGACCACTCATTTCGACCTACATCCATATAATAAATGGTTTACCAAAGCAATTTTTCTCCTTCTCCGATGTGCTGGCCGGTTTGTTTGAAGGCGTTGTCGGCTCAAATGGTAAATTCCAATTTCCTTTACATTCGAAATATAATGGTTCATAAATCAAATCAGCATGTAACGACATTAACACATCATTTTCCTTCTTCCTCTACCTATAAGAGAATGATACACATATTGAAGGTGAGTCACATAATATTTCCAACAACATGGTTGAAGAGAATGCAGACCATGGTATACTTTGTTTATTCGAGTACCTTCTCTAAAATAAACTACTTGGTACGATAAATTTTCTTGTGATACTTTAATGTGATGCGAATTTTCATTCGTGTTTCTGAAGCGTGCAAAATATCTCTTGCTGTTTGTCAAATTTCTCAACTTGGTACTCTAGATTTTACGTCTAAATTTCTCAATTTTCTCGACTTTGTCAATCTACATCCTGTTTCATCTATGTTGGTCTGTACTGTCTTCTATGTTATTGCTTAATGTGAAATGTTAATCATGCAGGAGTGGAGGTAAGCTCACTTGATTTTGTAGGCGACGATGGTTTGCTTGAGGAAATGTTGGGTGTTGAAAATGAGATAATCGTGCCTAATGTTAGCATGAAACTTGTGGAAGAGATCGAGGTATTTGAATTCTACAAGGGATACCCTTCTCAAGTAGGGTTTCTTGTTAGAAAACGAAATAAAAATAGGGGGTGATGGTATCGTACGATATGTAAGTTTTACTTGTACTCGGAAAGGTCGATGAAACCGTAAAAAAAGTATTTCTTTAAATCCTCCACCAACAATTGAAACTAGGTTCAAAACCCGGATGACCGTGTGTTCTGATGTATGTGGAATCTTTAGAATAAATATAGTGCATTTAGAGCATAACCATAAAACAAGCCAATCTAAATTTAGGTTGTATCGATGCAATCGGCAAAATGTAACGTTTAAGACTTGGGAAAGGAGATGATGTTGCAATACAAGCATGTTTCTCAAAAATGCAAGCACGTAGTCCTAGTTTTTTTTCTCAATATGGACTTAGATGACAAGGATCGGTTGAGAAATGTGTTTTGGGCAGATAACAAATGTAGAGAAGCATATAAAGAATTTGGTGATATCGTTACTTTTGACACTACATATCTCACTAATAAGTACGATATGCTTTTCGCTCCGTCCATAAGAATGAATCACCATGGGCAATCAATTCTACTGGGTTGTGGTTTGGTTTCGAAGGAAGATACTAACACATTTGTTTGGATATTTAGGACATGACTAGAATGCATGAATGGCCAAGCTTCCAATGAAATCATTACAGATCAAGATCAAACTCTACAAAATGCGATTGAAATTATTTTCCCTAACACGAAGTATAGATGGTACTTGTGGCATATACTAAAGAAGTTACTAGAAAAGTTCGACTATAAGATTCCCAAGGTTAGTCTATGACATACTAAGTTGTGAGAAATCTGAGGAAGGCTGCTTGGACATGCTTGATCATTTTAAACTGCAAGATCATGATTGGTTGAATAGAATTTATAATGAGAGAAGTTGTTGGGTACCATGCTACTTGAAAAATTCTAGGCTGGTATGTCTACCACCCAAAGGAGTGAGAGCATGAATGCATTCTTTGACGATCATTTACAATCGAAAACATCTTTAAAGATTTTTGTAGAGCAATGCAAGTGGACATTAAGAAGTAAAGTTGAGAAAGAATTTCAAGCTGATTTTATATCATTCTCACAAATGGTTCCATGTCCCACTAAGCATGATAAGGAAAAATAGTTTCAAGAAGTGTATGCTATCACAAGATTCAGGCGGTTCTAACAGTACTTCACAATACAGGTTTAATGTGAAATATTATCCGTGGAAAACTTCCTCGAGCGAAAGAAGTATGAGGTCTGTGAGAATATCATTCATAATGAATGAATAAAGAAAATAATACTTACATTTTCTTTTAATAGGGACAGCTAGGAGATTGAGTGCAACTGTCATTTGTTTGAATTTCGAAGAATCATTTGCAAACACTCTATCTCAGTTTTAATTCGAAATGATGTACAATTGCTTCCCTATAAGTATGTTTTGAGAGAATGGAGGAGAGATGTCAACATCCGTGTCCCAACCACGTACAACGGTTTGGTTTCCACTGCTGAACAATTGAGATATGAATAGTTGTATTTCGCTTTTACCAAGATGGCAGACTTGGTAGTGGCAAACGAAGAATGATCCAAGCATCTATTGAGGTGGATCGAATTTTAACCAAACGAATTGTCTAAATCGAAATGCAGTAACTTGATTTGAAGCTCAAACTGATGAAAGCCTAAACATTCTGGATTAGAAATTTACAAAGAGCAAAGTTCCACCGAAAAAATAGCCTAAAAAAAGTCCGTTGGAAACGAATTCAAAGAAAGAAGGTGTAAACATTTGTGCATTTTAATTGAATAATCATTTGATTTATTTTTTAACTGACTTTTTCATTGCGTCATTATAGTTCCAGTCAATTCCACTGTTTCGAATAGGTATAGTAGGCCGAAAGACAATGTTGCAAACACTACAAATGCTGAGGAGGCCCAAGTTCATAACGTATCATCTTCTCAAACAGCTCAACTTTTTGGCACGCAAGAGAGAGTGGATGGTATAGAAAGTTTGTAAGCAGTGTGGGAATCCGGGGATGTAGAAACCTGTTGGAAGCATAATTCGAGGATGTAGAACTTGTTATTGTGTTTGTAATTGAGGTAGGATCTGTTATTGTGTATGTGTTCTTGATGTGCTATAAAGTGGAACTTTTTGCTTTTTTATTATGGCCTCTTCGAAACTGATTTGAAACATGTCATTGCAATTTCTTTATGCTTTACTTGTGTTGGAATTTTCAAATGTATGAAAAGCAATATTTATTGGGTAGATTATCTTGCATGAGTTTAGGTTGTGCTAATAATGTAGTTAGCATCTATTCGACAGAGACGTAAATCTAGTTTTTTGTTCATTTTCAATTTTGAAGCGATACAAGCAAGCTAATATTGTGTTTGTGTAGTTTACAAATGTATTCATGTCATGTTTATTCAATGAACTTTATTGAACCTGTCGAAGATTGTTGGTAATTGATACATAGTACCGGTTTTTTACTAAAAAAAATATACTAGGGAAGTAACTCAGACACCTCTGATAATAACTTACTGTGAATACTTGCTAAAAGGTTGCAATCATAGAGCCATGGATAGTGCCTCAAAATAAACATGAACACAACTTTGATTGATAGCTACGATAATAGCCCAAGAATAGCTAATCAAGAGGGGATGAATTGATTTTCAAAACTTTTTCGAAAAATTAATCTAAAATCAAGCATGTAATAACTAGATAAATTAATTCAAATAATAAGCACGAATATGAAAGCAATAAATAAAGAGGGATAGATAATGCAAACGATATAATTATGGAGGTTTGATCCAATGTAATGATCTACGCCCTCTGTTACCAAGCTCTCCGGTACGAGTAAAGTCAATTTCGCTATGTTGATTAACTCATGGTGCAATCCAACCCTTTACAAAATTTTCAGTGACTTACAAATAAGGAGTATCGATCCTTATACAATGTTGAGTTTTACGGGACCTCAACACGACCCACAACTTTAAAGAAATTGATTTTACAAATTGAAACTTCTCTCTTAATAAATGATATGATCACAGTTAAATACTAAGAGAGAAATATACTAACACTTTAATAAATAATAATAAATGAAGCTCAAGTGTTAGGTATCAAAAGACTTTAATGTGTAAAATGATTTTCGAAAGTTAATTTGATCAAAAAAATTTCAAAACTAAAACGATTTGATAATAATAAATGATATGAGAAATCAATACAATTTTGTTTAAAAGAATCTCACTTGAATGCTCTTAAGTTGTTATAATGAATGGCAAGCGAGTTGGTATTTGTAGCGGTTGAAAACGTGAAATTCTCTGTCGAGTCGGACTATCATCCAGATGTCTGAAATAGTACGTGATGATTGAATAGCCGTAACTTCGTTAGAAATCAGAATGGTCGAAAACTCGACCATTGGAGGTTAACCGGACGTCCGGATGGATAGAAAAGTCCTAGTTAGTCCGTTTGATTTTCTGACACAAGGTAGGCTTTTGCATGACATTTTTACTTGATTTTTCAAGATAAGTGATGCTAGTAGGATTGAAAATTAAGTTGAAATTCTTACCTCTGAAAAATAATTTTTGTACAAGCGTTTTACGAAGTAAGTTGTAATTGTGCATAAAAATTCGTCACTTGAGCTTTCAATTAGTCATTGCTAAGGATTAAAATCTTTTATCTTTATAAGTGAGTTCAAACATATAGTTTTAATATCTTCGATTAATTTGACGCGAGTGCATGATTTGTTGCATGATTTTGAATTTGACGCAAGTGCTCGATTTGTCTCCGATTGTTTTGGCGCAAGTGCTCGGTTAAGAATGCTCGATTTCCATCTTGAGCTTTCTTGATCTTTACCTTCACGTCCTTGGGTAGCAATTGTTGTCTCAAACTTGATCAAATCGCAACATGTAACAATGAAGACTCGAATACAAGTGTTAGAGATAAAAATACTTTATTTGTTATAATCGAAACATAAGTCGACCATAGGTCAACAATATCCCCATTTTTTATTATAATAAACAAATGATGATTTGCGATATGAAAGATATTTTATCTCATATGATTCGTACATTGCTATACCATTTCCCCTATCTTTTGTAAATCAAGCATTCATATGATATTGTTTCCCCTTTCTTATACAAGTCAAGCATGCATAACATATGTTTCCCTCTTTTGGAATAAGCAAAAAAAATACGAAGTAGGGAATTAAAACAACCATAGGAAAAAAAGAATGATTCATAAAATTGACATCATAGTGAAATATTCATCATGAAGCAAATCAAATCATAGAGAAACATTAATCATGAAACAAAAAGAAATATCAATCGTAAAGAAAATAAGGTAATATCCATCATGAAGAAAAATAACGATTACGGCTTCGGAGAAGGTGAGGGAGGAAAGTGGGCATAGAAGACATTCTCCTCAGTCTGCATCACCACCTATTGAGTTTGAATGGCTTCCCGTTGAGCTTGTATGGCGGCCTGTGAGCTTGCATTTGATGGATCATCACGCTGAGGCCATTAATCGAAGATGTGAGGAAGTCAATTCGGCTGTTCACTATATTGTATTGATCTTCGATAAACGTGAAGCCATTGCCTGAAGATCGAGGAATATTGGAGCTCGAAATGTTGTGAGGAAGAATAGGAGCTTCCAGTAGTCATCGTCATCACCATCGTCATCTCCCTCAAATAGTAGAGTAGAAGGACCCGAGGTAGGGTCGAACCCTTGGTATGTGCCACCCACTGGCCATGTTTTTTAGTAATTTTCATGTGTTTAAGGATTTGAATGTTTATAGTGTCGGTGGATTGAAGTCGAACAAATGTCTCATCATCCAACGAAACGTTTAAGTGTTTATAAAAAATTTCGTGAGAAGTATGTCATATGGTAAAACTTTAACGTGTCATGAGAAATGAACAAGTTTCATGCTTCCTAATGCAATGGTGGGAAAATCAAGTCTCCTACTAACAAGAAAAGAGATGAGAAGAAAAAGATCAAATGAAATCACTTCATCCTGATAACCTTTTCGTGGTAGGATAATATTTGCAATGATATTTTGTAAAACTTTGCATGGAAGAGTCAACTGATTTGCAATAACTTACGTGATATTTTCAAAAAAAATTCCCAGTGACTCGACGACAAGCCTCGGTAGGGTTATAGCCGTCTAACGTGGGATGTGCCTTGTGAAGAAAAATTTGTGTTTCACACACATTAAGGGTGTGTTTGAACCATATTATTTTAGAAGAATGTATTTTGGAATAGTAGATTAATGGAGAATGTATGGTTGAAAAAGAAGGAAAAGTTATGGAAAATATTATTTTATTGAAGAATGTGTGGTTGAAAATGAGTAGAAGAATGAGAATGAAAATTTTAATGCGTACCAAACAGGGGCTAAAATTTTTATTCACTTTATTCTACTCATTTTCAACTACACATTCTAAAATAAATTAATATTTTACATTACATCAATAATTTGTCCTTCTTTTTCAACCATACATTCTCCATCAATCTACTATTTCAAAATACATTTTTTCAAAATAATGTGGTTCAAACACACCCATATTAAAAGTGTATGATAGACCTTTTGGAATTTTTTACATTGATGGATGGGTCGTTTGTCAACATTTATTTTTTAAAAAATGCAAAAAGAAAAAAAATTATGAATTCAGGTGTAAAATTATTTTGTCAAAAGAATACATAATTAAAAATAAGCTTGAAATTTTTTTTTAAAAAAATGGGGACTAAATGTGGCCTAAAGTTTTTATTAATTCTCGCCAAACGAAGGCTTAAAAAACGAGTCGATTTTTACCAAATCCCCGAAACTATTTTTCTTCCACGTGAATAGCACGTGTTTTAAATCATTTGCAGTTTTTATAGACCCTTGTGAAACCCTTCCCTCATAGCATTGCCGCCGCTGTGCTGAACCAGGATCCCTCTTACCGACTCAGCTCTGCAACACACTATCCCTAGCTCCGCCACAATGGTCGCTGCGAAGAAAACTGTACGATTATCTCTATGACTCTTAATATCACGATGCATTTTTTTGTTCTATCAAAACTACAAAAATTGATTCTGATTTTTTTATTTATTTTGGTAATTTTACAGAAGAAGACTCATGAGAGCATTAATAACAGGCTGGCTCTCGTGATGAAGAGCGGCAAATACACCCTCGGATACAAGACCGTCCTCAAATCTCTCCGCAGCTCCAAAGGTTAACGACATTTCTTTTGTGCTGTAATGCTTATTAGTATTTTATGATATGTATACCTTTAATTGGGGGAATTATGACAGGGAAACTTATACTCATTTCAAACAATTGTCCGCCGCTGAGGAA
Organism: Fraxinus xanthoxyloides; assembly: GCA_903798325.1. Taxonomy (NCBI): domain Eukaryota; kingdom Viridiplantae; phylum Streptophyta; class Magnoliopsida; order Lamiales; family Oleaceae; genus Fraxinus; species Fraxinus xanthoxyloides. Next base: position 7,876 of record CAIGRL010287463.1, read on the forward strand.
ATCTGAGATTGAGTACTACGCTATGTTGGCAAAAGTTGGGGTTCACCACTACAATGGAAGTAAGTTATCTGATCTTAACTCACTATCAGTAATTATACGGTTTTCATATGTGAATTAAACCTTTTTTGGGTAATTTGATTTGTTTTAGTGTTGATTTGGGTTAATTTTTTGTTTTGAAATCCAACACGTGCTAGTTGTGGACAAAGTGAAATTTTGTCTTTTGAGTTATTTGATTTAACATTTGGTATTTATTTTAGCATATCTTGCATTTTTCTGTAGTTTTTGAAGGGTATGTAGTTGGCAGAAGATGACACTGTGACCTAACACTTGCATTGTGGCAATGCAAGGCACTGACAAAAGCAACATAATTCTTTCTAATTATCATTTATTTCATTACCACCAGTAATATAAGAGAAAACTTAGCCAATATCAAGGACGAGGTAATATGTTTTAAGGTTCCTTTTATTGGTTTTACATATGGTGGTTATGTGGGTATTCTTGTAGTTTTTCCCTTGTGATCAGGTATTGATGTCTGAGTGAACTACTAGCCATGTGCTTATGATGTGTCTAGTATTTTATCCTTTGCACTAGAGCTTGAGATCCGCACTTTAAGTCTGTATCTGTTGTTGCTCATGCATGCACATATGTATGGATGTCAACATACATACATACATACATACATAGGTACAGTTCATAGTTAATTCAAGTATAGGTGGTAAACATTTAAGGGCTGTAAGGAATAGTGTTTTCTTGACTATTCTAGCATAAACCTTTTGTACTGGACCTGGCTCTGTGTTGGTTCTATATTTTTATTTGATGAAGTAAGTTCATTAGCTATTCGGACGCGCTTGTGGATACTGAGATTCACCCCATTGAGATCTGATGTTGTGGAGAATATATACTTTGATTTTTGAAACTTACTTGAACATGTACTTGTCGACCCATACGCCTCCCATATATCTTCTTCTTTTCTCCTCCTCTGGAAGGGTTCTATGAGCAAATTCATGTGAGGGGAAATAATTTTATTTTTGTTTACCTTCCATTGGACATTTGTGCACTTGATTTGTTCATGGATATTGTTAGAATTCAAAAAAATTCCATTAACTGTCATGTTATCAAATTTCTAATATTACTCCCAGATAATGTTGACTTGGGAACTGCATGTGGCAAATACTTCCGAGTTTCCTGTCTTAGCATTGTCGATCCTGGTATGTGATAAATTCATCGTTCTTCTGTTTTGCTCCAATACTAAAGAAGTTGGATGGCACCCTGACAACATAATTGCTTTTTTGCCATGTAGGTGACTCGGATATCATCAAATCGTTGCCTGGTGATCACTAAAAAGAGGGTTTTTCAATCTTGTATCTGCCCCTTTTAAGATTTTCTTGAAATCATTTTCTACTTCTAGAAGTGGACTTCATCATATTCTTGAAAATTTTGATCTTAGTATCTATATGTGATGTTTCTCTTATTGCCAAACCCAGTTTGTGTTCCTAACTTGGTGGGTGCTTGACGGTTTTACATTTCATAATGCTGTTGGACATGATTGGTAAAATTGTTTCTTTTTCTCGCCTCAGTATGGTTCTACAATAGTTTTTCCTTTTCCTTTATAATAATGAGGTTGTTGAGAAATTAGAAAATGTGATTATTTTAAGACACATTGGTGTTGAAATCGCGACCTAAATTTCTGGAAATAGATGAGCAATAAAGTAATGTTCTTTATTGTTCTAAAAGAAAATGAAACAAGAAAACTATAGTTTTGACACTTTGGTTCTTGTTTGGATTTCTATGTATATACATTATAATTTAAAAGTCACAATCAAACTTTAATTTTGGCAATATGTAGACTTCAAAGCTATTATCCACATATTTGTAATGTGAGCTATTCATACGGTTATTTAGTCACTATTTAACAATCGAGGTTAAAAATGTATCTTAATGGTCACTAAACGTCGTCAAATGTTACTATTTCATAACTGAATTAAAAAATGTATAACAATGATTATTGAACTACGTTGATTTGAGCATTAGTAACACGATGTATAGTTCAATGATCATTGAGATACATTTTTATTTCGATTATTAAATAGTAGCTCTTGTGATGTATAGTGATCATTGAGATACTTTTTAAAATTTAATTATTAAGTGGTAATACTTGACATAGTTCAGTATTAAATTCAATTATTAACTCCCTCTAATCGACCTCTATAAAAGAAGAAAATGAAGGGGGGAAAGAAGAAATAGAAATTCAAAGACTTATCAATCGAACAAAAATTCTATTTTTGTTGATGTTCATTTTCAAATAAATAGTTTACATTCGTCTTCAACTGAAAGTTTTTTGCTGCCCACACTATCGTATCTCCTTCATTGTCAACTGCCCAAAAGTAAGTTTGGTTTTTAGATCAATTGGTATCTGTTTACCGTATTTCAAACTTTGCATAAAAAAATTGAAAGAATGGGAACACAGAAAGAAACTGATAGAGAAAAATACAATAATGTTTGAATTAATACTAAAGTAACTGAGGTCTGCAACAATTTTATTTCTTGAAAATATTACTAATCACTAATGGGAGCTACTATTTACATCCATCAGAGTTATATATACATTTAAAAATAAAAATATATTATATTTTTAATCTTATGTAAATTTACTCAAGTACGCATGTATAAAATTAAATAAAAAATACCACTCTAAATTCATCCACTAATATTTATTTTCATTAAATTGGACCTTTGTCTCTGTCCATAATCGCTTCACGAGCATGCTTGAATTTCTAGGAGATTTTTGTCTTAATTTCTTCGAATCTTAATTCGATTATGCTGCTGCTGCTCCTGTTGTCGATTTACTAAAACCTGCTTATCATAGACTTCTCCTTCCATTGCTTGAAGATCCCACCCTTAGAGGAAGTTGCGATCTCTGCAAATTCATCACTTGCTGGACTTGTATTTTGAATAATGTTACTATTTTGTGATACATTATCATCTTTTACTTGCATGATCAAAACTTCATCCCTTTTAAGCATCAGAATTTGGTGTCTTGAGTATGTTAATCTTCTAATTTAATCCCATTCACCCTCCAAAAGAAAGAAGCATTCCATTGAGAAAAAGGTCGATACAGATGGCTTATCAGTCATCATAAACTTGCTTTTCCGCTCTTATGGCGTTACATTGAAAGTAGAAAATTAAATCTTTTGAACTTTGTCTCAATCTTGTTTGTGCAGGATATTCCTGTTGGTTGCACTTGCGAAAATGTGGACGTAATGTAACTTACCCGGAACTAGCTGGGAAGTGTTCCATTGTTCGTGATCTACATGTTTCGGGGACGGCCATTCCTGTCCATGGATGAGATGCTGATAAACAGGGTTGTTGTACCCTATTGATGGTAGACTCTCTTCTGAGTTGAAGTTTTGCCGAGACACAGCTGAATTTGAAACCGGGGAAGATTCATGAGTTATTAGAATTAGAGAAGGAATGATGAGAGTAAGATCAGATAGAAGATTCTCATCCAGAGGTTGAGATACGGAAACATCAACACTGATATTTTTTCGGTTAATTGGATGTTGCTTCCACAATGATTTAAGTGGATTGGTGTGGATATATGTAGTATTCAAATGAACGAATTTAATTAAGACGTTATTGGAATATGGTGTGGGTGAAAATAATATTTTTCTAAAATTTTAATAGGGGTGAACTTAGAGTGAGATAGATATATAAGAAAGGGGAAATTGCATCCAAGGTACCAAACCTTTCAAAAATCTGCACTTAGAATTCAAATGTATGGAAACCGTTGGTTTGACGGTCAGTTAACCTAAAAATTCAAAAAATGATAATTTAACCAACAAATACAAGGGTATTTTAGTCATATAATCAAAAATCTTCTTCTTATTCCCAACACCCCCACCACATCCCCATCCCACCCAAATACTAACTAATTTAGATCCATACAATCCACCGTCGTGCCACCGCCGCTCTTTTTTGATTAACACACACGGTCACTTCCTATTTGGTCACCGGAATCTCCAGTTTCTACTCATCTTCTTGCTCAAAACTCGCCTATATTGATGAACCAGTGATGGGTTTCTAGGTCGACAGTAGAGCAAGGTTGTCAATGGCTGCCTTAGCTTTCTTTATTAAACAATCTACTGTTGTACTTGAGCGGTCATAGCCAAGACGGTCTTGTACGTCATAGAACAGAATGCAGTGTGTGTGATAAGACAAACGCGGTGATCCCTTTGTCCTTTTGTGGTGATGAGAAATTTTCCCCATCTTCGGTTGTTGTGTTTGTGATATTTTTTCTTCTAAACTTCTAAAGATTAATGGTTGACTTTACTGAAAAAACTATAAAAACTGATAAACTGGTGGTGGTAATGGACATGGGACAACAACGATGCTATTAGTTGTAATTGTTTTTTCTCTTTATGGTGGTAGCGACAATTAGGTTTTAATTCAATTTCCTCGTAAAATCAGCCAACAATAAGATTTGCAGAGGATTGTATGTGTGTAAGTATGTATTTGGCGGATATGATTGGACTTGGATGTGAATGGAGGGCGATTTGTCGACGATTTTGGTGGCGGTGATGCTTGGGGTCATTTTGGATTTTTGATGGTTTTGGACCAATTCAGAGCTTTTCTAAACGGTCGTAGGTGGTGGGAATTGTTGTAGTGGATGTTGGGTTGTTGATTGTGTGATGCTGGTATTGGTTTCGACAGTGATATCGTCGTATTTTTGAAGAAAGTGGATAGTGTTATTTTTTTTTCTTTTCCGTTCTTTTACCAAACTTTTATATTATTTTATGTTAAAATAATGAAATTATCATTTTGCCTTTTGTTAATTCGGTCAAAATAATTTTTTGAAATCAACTAACACTCAAACCAACAGTTTCCATCAATTTGGAATTTTGTTGCGAATTTTTGAAAGATTTGATATCATGGGTGGTACAAATAAAATATTTGGATAAGTCCGTTACTAAATGAAATATTTGATATTGTGGTAACAATTTTACCTGTAAAAAATGGGGATGGAATGCAACAATTAGGAAATCTGTACATGAAAATGAAACAGGCGAAAATCCAAAAAGTTGCATACATCCCCACAATCACCGCTCACCAGAATTTGAACAAAGCAACGGACAATCCAACTCAAATTCTTAAAATCTGCCTTTGCAAAAGAATCTCACGCATATACACATAATATTACTCATTCCCAATCTCCATCTTCTCAACTCCAAACTTACAAAGATTTATCAAGAAAGAAGCTTTTACTTGGGTTTCTCTTAGACGCTCTCGCGCTTGCTGTATCAGAATCCTGATTTCAATACCCTTCACTTTGTGAGCGAAACCCATTTCTTAAGTTTCTAGAGAAGACTTTCTGTTTATTGTTTTTTTTTCTTTCTTTAGTTTTGATTTCAATGCAATTCATCAAAATTTCTCACATTTTCTGCCAATCCCTTCTCTTCATTAGCTTTATCTGGTGATTTTGCGGAAACCCTTTTGGTTATCGTCTTAAAGATCGAATCTTTTTTTCATTTTCGAAACTAGAAATTTGGATGAATTTCTCTCTAATCAATTTAATTTATGGGCTCTTGAATGTTCATATAGGCTTAGATACGGATTGACATATGCATATACGTTTTCGGTTTGTGAAGTGACAAGTGGTAGATGCGAAGGGGAAATTGGTAAGGTGAGATGAATACTGCGTTTAGTGAACAGATACTCGCAGAGAAGCTCTCAAAGCTTAACAGCACTCAGCAGTGCATTGAAAGTATCCTCTACTGTTTTTGCGTATGTATTTGATGAATCTTTATATTTTGGTGGAAAATTGTTGCTTGCGGTGCATTTTTCGTTTTCTTCATCTTGTCGTTCAAGAGAATAAAAGATCCTGCAGATCTGTTTCTGTCTTTGTGATTTTTCTGGTTCTTGGGTGAGTAAGTGGTTGAATTGAATGGCATATATGATGCGTTCGTTATACTGCTTTCCTCGAGGTTGTTTGCAAACTCATTTTTTATAATTAGTGAAACTAGATGGGTTATGTTGGCATTCCATGTTGCAGTTGTTCCCTTTCATTTTTGATCCTTTGACGGCTTTTCTATAATTAGATGGGCCTAGGGTATTAGTTGCATCTCGTTTGATCATGTGTAGGCTTAAAAATGAAAGTCTTCAAGTTCTGGATGTAACATGGGAAAATTTAATGAAGAAATGGCGGTCTACCTAGGTACACACATACTTTTGTCTGTGGTGTGTTTATGATATATAAGGACCTTTTATCCAGTTTCCTAAAATCATGTTTTTTTGCCAGTTTGATACTATAAATCGAATGATGAACAAGTAGGAAGTAATACGGTACCTTTCCTCCCTAATTACAATTGTTTTGTACTTGTTGTGGTAATAATAGTTTAAACCGTTTAATTATTCACTTATCTTGTTGACGTGCTTGAAAATATATTACTACTTTATAAGCCTATGTATTGGTATATCTTGAAAGTGTTTGTTAATAGGTTCAATTATTTGTTTCACTGAAGATTTGCTTGCATAGGGATCTATGATGCATCATTTAATTGAGCAACATAGTGTGCTGTTTATTTTTTTGGCATGCTTTGTTGCCTTAACTTCAACCATAGCATTGTCGCACTGGTGCATTTTTCATCGCAGTAATTCAGAGCTGGTTGTTGCAACATGGGACAAACAATTCCATGGTTCAGAGATGGCTAAGAAAGTACCTCTTTTGTACCTTGCAAATGATATTCTGCAGAACAGCAAGCGCAATGGAAATGAATTTGTCGTTGAGTTTTGGAAGGTTCTTCCTGCAGCACTCAGGGAAGTTGTGAAGAAAGGCAATGACCATGAGAAGAATGTGGTATCCAGATTGGTAAGCTTTTTCCGGTCATTATTAAGATCGTGATTCTTGATAGGTTAGTTGAAATTTCTTGACCAGTATTATCATCTTATTGATAGGTTAAGATTTGGGAAGAAAGGAGAGTTTTTGGATCCCGCAATCAAATCCTTGGAGATGTTATGCTTGAAAAAGAATTGCCTCCACCTTTGGAGTTTGGGAAAAAACGTTCCCGTTCTGTGAGAATAGTTAAAAGGGACTCACGATCTATAAAAACGGTAAGATTCCTTCCCTCTTGTCTTTTTATGTGGGGATCATAATTAATCTCTATAACTTAGTCTAATTCCATAATATTTCTATTAATTACCCACCTCAATTGGTTCTGATTCCTTGTATATTTTTGCCTGAAGCCAGAAATTGAGTATTGGAGGAACAGCTGAAAAAATAGTTTCAGCTTTCCACTTAGTGCACAGTGAACATACTACTGAAGATGAAGAAATGAATAAATGCAAGTCTGCAGTTAATCGTGTGAAGAAACTGGAAAAGGACGTCCGCATGGTCTTAACAAAAGGTAGGCTGGTATTTGGACAAATTACATCTTCCATGCAGGCTCGTCAGTACTTACTCAGTTCTGTAATTTGGTTGATTCTTAGGAATTTCTTACTTAAGGACAAGAAAAATAAATTTTGTAGAAGAGTTTTAGCAGTTTTCTCATTGTTTCCTGGGGTAATTCATAGTTTATAACATGATGCTCTTTTTCTTTTATCATCAAAACTTGTCATATTTGTTGTGCAGCTAAGGATTCATCATGGAACACCTTAGCTAAAAAAATTGAGGAGGAGGGGAATCTTTTGAATCAGAGCATTGAGAAACTTAAAGTTGTTGAAGCAAATAGATTGGCCCTTGTATCTCAGTTACAGGATGCGGTTCATGAGCAGGTATATGATGGATTATTTTCAAGAATTACTTTCTGTTTATTTGCAGAACTTGAAGATTTGGGTTGAATTACAAGATACCTTGTGGTTGATTCTTTGATTTTCAGGAATCCGAACTGGAGAATGTTCGGACACAGATGCAGGTATGTACTATGATGAATATCCATCTGTAAGAATCTCTATTCTATATTCTCCCATGTTCTATTTCTTTGGAGAAAAAGGATCGTGCCTATGTTCTTCTTGTTCTGTTTTTGTTGTGTGCTACAGTGACGAGTTTGAAAACCATATCCACTTATGTCTAATAATGCAGTTTGTGTGCATTGTGTTTCCTACAATGTCCTCGGCATACAATGACTTTAAGAAAGACAGTATTTTGAGATGGAATGTTAGTAAATTCATTTTTTAGAGGAACACTTTGTATAAAGAATGGGGGAATGTTCTCGACTTGATCACTTAGTAGAAAATGGTTCCCAATCTATTTATTTCGCTGTTCTACTCACCAAACTATCATTCATTTGGCTCTATAGTTCCCAATTGATAGATAGAATACATCAATTAACTATTAAAAAGTCATTATTCTTATAAAAAGATGATTCTAACCTTATTATCTGTGTTGCATGGATAATTCAACTAAAGTGGTGTGTCCATGTTCGACATGTGTCACATACCTACACTTCTCGAATTATGGTCATTTTTCTTTCTTTATAAGAAATATTATGTACCTTTAATTCAAACTTATTATTACAAAACAAATGTGTACTCATATTTAGAAGATTTAAAAAAGAAAAATTAATAACAAGTATAAAATTGATTTTATACTATATAAATGAAGAATTTTAAAGAATTTAATCAGCGTGTCATGTCAATATTTTTTTTTTTTGAAAAATCCGTGTCAGTGTGTCCGACATGTGACTTACGTGTCTGATGCACATTGTGTCAGACACGTGTCTGTGCGTCATAGTTTATACAAGGAAAAAAATAAAAATAACAGAGAGGGGGACAATCGTTCATTTTTGCACATCTGCACTAGAAGAGGCTTAAAAATCAAGCTTGACTTTCTGAACATTAGACCACATTCTTCTTTGATATTCTGAACAACAAAAAAAACCCATTCTCTATCCTCATCGTTTGGCTGCCGGCCTCCCTCAGACCACCACAAATCACGAAAGGGAACTTCAGAAACATGGATACAAGCACCATCAACATCAGCAAACCCCAAATTGTATTGCACCTATTCTTCCTTCAGCCCAAAGAATTATTCTATTGCCAAAACCCTTCTCTGAACCCTTCTGCTTATCAATAAGTACCCTGTCGTTGGGTGGTGGTGCCACCACTGTTTTATTGATATGTTATACCATTATTATTATACTTTTTTTCTGGATATCTCGTTGTAGGATGATCTAAACTAATCAGCATAATTTCAGATGATGTTTCATGATTGCTTATAGAGCTGAAGACCTGGTGATGGTGGGCGATGGTGAGCGCCTTATATGGGGTCTCTGCTGGCGAAGGTTGGTGGAGGTGCCACCATATAGGAGAACCTGCCACTGACAAGGGGGCTTAGTTGGTGGGGAGATGGCATTAGTCAGTAGTGGTTGGAAAGAGTTGGAATGGATGATGATTAACTTTTGGCATTAAGTGTAATGACATTTTTGTCCCTAAAAAATGACATGTGACGCATGCATGTATACTTGCCATCTGTCAATTGGGGGACCATGGTGCTGCAGAAATGATAGGTTGGGGGATTAAATGTCAAAAATGAAAAAAAAGAAGATTGGGAACCTGTAGTTACTAAGTGAATAGGTTGGGAATGCTGCAATTTTTTTCTCTACGGAATGGAGATAATAGATAGTAGATAAATGGACTTTGATCAGTTTTAACATTATGCTAATGTTTTTGCATCAAATCAACTTCAGGTAGCACAGGCACTGGCAGAAGAAAGTGCAAAAATGCGGAAACATGTGGATGGAGACCATGTAGAAGATGCAAAACCATCAACTGTATCATCAGATGCCAATACAAAACCAGCAGCACAAATGATGAGAAAATCTGCTGCATCTATTGCAGCTGAGGTTGCAGATAAGCTTGCAGCTTCAAGCTCCTCTCAGTATATTATGACATCTGTCCTCTCCACATTTGCAGCCGAAGAAGCCAAAAATGCTGGGCTGTTGAAGTCTTCTACATCATCTGCTTCTTTCTCATCCGAGGTCAGTAGCCCGATAGTGAAACCTGAAAACCATCTGCCTGTTTCAAATCCAAATGTTTTCATGCCAGCACCACAACCTAATTATCCCCAAAATAACACTTATCAGTCTCTGATGGTGACTCCGCCCACAATACAAGGTCAAATTTCAAATTCTAAGGTTCAGTATCATTCCATCCCTAATCCACCACAGCAATATTTGCAGCCATCAGGTGTTATGGTGGGTTCATATGATTATGGTAGTCTTCCTCCTTTGCCACCTGGGCCGCAACCTCCTGTACCTCCACCCTATATGATGAACCCAATGGTGCCTTTGGTCCAGCAACTACTGCAGATTCCTCAGCAGCAACCACTTGCAATGGGCCAACAGCCACCCACATTCTCCCAGCAGCAGCCAGGCGCATTACCTCAGCAATCACCTTCGGCTCCTAACTTTAGTCTTCTACCTCCCATGCAGGCTCCTCGGATGGCGTACAATGGCCCCCCTTATCAATCACAATGAAAAACTTTAGTTGACAGCCCCTCTCGAAAGGGCAGACAATATACTGAAGAGTTCAAATTGTTGTTTGTGAAAATGGTTGTTCAGATACATAGATTTAGTGGTTAATGCTAACAAATAGAGATTGGTATGAATAGCATTTCATCTATCTACTGGGAAAGAGCATTGATCTCTATTGCAGTTGTCTGTTGTCTCTTTCTCAGTTATGATAGACCGGTATGATGATGGGTCAGAATGAGTAGACAATTTTGTATTTTCTGCTCAAGCTAAGATAAAATGATTAGCTCTTCTCCCTGAAAATCATACTGGAGCCCTGCATTTCTTTGAAGGCTTCGAATGAATATGTGAACTGTTAAGGGAAGCATCTGCATTTTTGCTAGCGATTTTTATCAGTTTTTTCCTTTCAGAATGCTAACAATTGATGCAGCCTTCCTCTTTCTGGTTGATAAAATTTTGTTAGTTCGAGTAAAACATATCAGCCTGAATAACAGGGGATTGTATCTAATGCGAGTTTATTTAGCTTGAATTTGTTTTGGTTTTCTATGATTAATACTGTGCAATATGTTCTGATTTTTTCCATTGTTGAAGAAGGATGAATTCTATTTTCTGTTATTTGTCTGGTATTTAATTTGCTGAGTTGTATAAGAGGGACAATTATGTATTTTCCATTTATTGGTTGTTAGGAGATTCCTTTTGTAATTGTATATAAGTGCTGTGTACATTTTTCATTAAAAATAAATCAGAGAAGCAGCAGGATTGTCACCATCGTCAATGCGAAATGGGTTGAAAGGATCTGAAAAATTGAGAAACCTTTCGTTAGAATTTTTTGGAGGTGATGTATTATGCTCAGTGGTATTTTCAGAGCTAGTCATGGTGAGGATTTTGGATCGAGGGTTGCTCTGATACCATGAAACAATGTGGAAAACAGAGAAATGCTAGAGAAGAAGACGTCCAGCAAAAATCAGAGAACATTTTCTCCTATTTCTGGACGTCGTCTTCTGTGGCATTTCTCTGTTTTCCACGTTGTTTCGGTAACTGTTCCATGTCTAGCCCGGAAGATGAATGCTTCTGCCATTAATTTCATTTTTTCTTGTGAAAATAGATCCCTGGATTGAAGTTATGACCACAGAAATAGCAAGAACAGAATTTGACTCAACTAAGGTTCTGTATTTTTATAGATATCCTCATTTTTATGTTTTAAGGATGAAACCAATCTTAAAATCAATTTTATTGTGCTTCTAGCCTCAGACCAACATTGACAAAACAACACGAAGATGAGTCTATTTTCTACTAAACTTGGAATTGGCTCCATGAATCTTCATGACAAACAAATAGCAATGGGAAAGGATTAATATTCCGCCCATCCGATATCGTTTTTGCGATGTATAGTCAATTGATTATGGAGTTAGTCAAATTGGATTCATTCAAGTTAAGATTATATGCCCGTAAGTCAATTTTATTCTTTGTTTGTCATCATCGCACTTTCGGCTTAAATTATCGACTGTCATATATGTGTTTGATTTTAGTTTGCGGACAATGGGTTCGTGGTGGATGAGCGGGAGTTCCCATAAATAAATAATATTAATGATTAAGTTTAAGGGTGGTATGTATGATGAATTTGATTTTGTAGTTACAACTTTTTACTCTTTGTTTTGCAGTTGGCAGTTGGCACCAATATTTACGGAAACTTGCAATTCTCATAGGCATTTTGCTGCATGAAATGATAAAGTAGCTTTATTTCTTATCGTCTAGGTTCATCTTTGAAATCAATCATTTCCAGTTTTAACTTTTTTGTGGTGACGGTTCTTGCTAATATTTCTTTTCACGTTGTACCTTTACTTTGTTTCGTGATGTCTCCTCAGTACATTTTATGCTTAATCTCCTGCGTCGAAAGTCGAATATAACTAAGTATGCTATACTTCCTAATTTCTTTTTTGTT
>CAIGRL010287487.1:0-13964 GCA_903798325.1 Fraxinus xanthoxyloides
CACCCTAGGCCTTATAGGATGACTTGGTTGAAGGAGGTGGGAAGTTAGATGTGACCAAACAGGTTTTATTAAATGTTAACATTGGGAGATATAGTGATGAAGTTTGGTGTGATGTAGTTTAATTAAAATCTTTTCATATCTTGTTTGGGAAACCTTAGAGGTATGAGAGAAATGCTATTTATGATATGTGGAGGAACATGTATAGGTTTCTTTAGGACGGGGTAAAAATCACTATGGCTGGGTTGGCACTAGAACAATCCCTTGCAGACCAATGAAAGGTGAGGGGTGAAGTAGAAGGAAAAAGTAATAGAGGGAGATGATCACGCAGTAAGAGAAAATCGAAGTTGAATTGCATGAGGAGTACATGAATATGGAAGTTGAGATGGAGGATGGTGAATTGAAAAATGCAGTTGATTTTTTGGGAGAGTAAACCAATTAATGAGCCAAAGCACGAGCAGACTGATACAAAAATTGTAGAGATGGTTCAACAAGAGAGTGGACAAATAATAGAAGAGTGTGTCGAGCAAATGGTTGAAAATATTTTGGGGAATAAAGAACAGAGTTTCATCGTTTCAAATGATGTGGTGGAGTCGATACACTGAGTACGAGGACCAATATCTCGTTATTGGAAAATCTAACAAATTCAACCATGTTTTGCTTAATTCTTTCTTTCAGGTCGATCGTTCTACATGGGAGTTCATACAACATCTATGGGTGATTGTTTTTGTGTTGCAATACATCCATACCTACAAGATGGATGAGTAGCATGTATTGATCTTATGTCATGGAAGGAAAACAGTTTCATTTGATCCAGGTGGTGCAGTGAAGAATTGGGAAGCAGTCTGGTTTTCTCTATGTGATCACAAGACAAAGATTCGAGGACAAATCCTTTCGAAAAGAGAGGGATGATGTGATCCAAATTGAGCATCAAGCGGACGAAGAATCAAAGTGCATTGAGAATGAGTCAAGATCAGGTTCGGGGACGAGTCAGGTTCGAATCAAGATGAGGGAGCCATACAATCAAGTGTTTTGGTCATAAGATCACGGGGACAGAGTTGACAAGCCAATGGACAAGTTTCATGTTGGGGTCGAGGGCCGAAAAGAAAAAGAAAAAGTCCACAATGCTGAAGTGAACTTTATTTAAAGCACGGGCACGCCTTACTGACCCGAACAACCAAAGACTTATAGGCGGGATTTTTGTGAAGGAAGGCTTCGAAGACTTTGATTATTTGAGAGAATTAAACTAAATTTGAGAGTTTTATTCCTCCATATTCTTGGTGGTTTAAATTTCTAACTTGAACTTATCAAAGGTTTTGCAATCCTTTTGTGACTTTTCCACTTCACAGTTCTTGTTCCGGGTAATCAAGGGGTTGGATTTCTTACACGTAGTCTCGGATCGAATAACAGGCCGGGTTGATCTTTGTGCAACGTGATTTCTAGCTTTCTTGGGTTGGTTCCATATTGTTCGTGGGTTCCCAGATCAATTCTTGGTTGGGTTCACATCATGCAGACTTCTTGTACCATTTTTGAGCTTTCTCAAGATAACTCATAACAATTTCAATGTTATGTCTCCACTCTTGAGAGAATCTTTTTGTTTAAGGGGACTTGGTACTTTGATCGATATCCACAGTATGAAGGAGTAACGATTGCTGGCCAATAGAAATCTCAAAAGGACTCTTATTGGTGTAAGAGCTCTTTTGGGCATTGAAACACATACTTGGACGTTGCGATGAAAGTTGCATACTTAGGTAGACGGTCTACCATGACGATAATGGTGCTACAATCTCCAACCTTTGGCAATCCAACAATGTAGTTCATCGATACACTCTCGAATGGTCTAAGTTGGAAGGAAAGGGGCTCCAGCAATACTACCTTTTTTTGGTGACCTGCCTTATCTTGTGGACAAATAAGACAAGTTTTCACATAAGTGCAACATCATCCCTCATTTGAGGCTAGTAGTATGCATGTTGTAGTAGTGCAGAAGTGCGTTCCTCTCCGGGATACCCTGCCTAAATCGTGTCTGGCATTTCGTGATTAGTGATTTCCTGAAATCTCCGCCCTTAAGAACATAAATGCGGTCTCCCTTTGTCTTTACTAGGCCCTTATCGAGCGAGAACTGACGAGTTTTGCTCTACTTGATGAGATCAACCAAATATTGTGTAACCGAGTCTTTATCCAAAAGTGCCCGAATTTGATCTCTTGTGTTTGTTAACTGTGCTACCTGAAAGAGCAGCCATAGAGAAAATGGTAGTCAAGTCAGCCTGGCGACTGAGAGCATCGGCAACATGATTGCTAGACCCGGGACGATACTCTAACATAAAATTGAACTCTGAAAGAAGATCTTGCTAACGAGCCTGCTTGTTTGATAGTTTCGGTTGTGACATGAAGTGACTAATCACAGTGTTATCTGCCTTCACAATAAATGGAGACCGAAACAAATAGTGACGTTATCCCCTAAGGCAGTGGACTACCGCCGAATAACAACGTTCTGCCTGATTTGGCTTTCGACTCTCATAAGCTACTAAATGTCTTTCTTGCATAAGGATTCCACCAAGTGGAAAGTTCGAAGCATCGATATGCACTTCGAAAGGTTTAGCCATATCAGGTAAGACTAACATCGGGTTCGTCCACATAGATTTCTTCAACCTTTCGAAAGTATTTTGGCATTGGGATGACCAATCTGAATCCTTATCCTTCTTTGTCAACTCGGTAAGCGGCAATGCAATTTCTGAGTATCTTTTCATAAATTTTCGATAGTAATTGCATAAACCGAGAAATGAATGCACATCGTGTACATTCTTTGGAGGTTACCAATCTTTGATGACTGTAACCTTCTTCACATCCATGCATATTTTGCCTTACTCAATGATATGCTCCAAAAAGCTGATTAGACTTCTAAGTGAATGAGCATTTTGATGGTTTGGCATAAAGTTCATTCTTTCATAGCCAATTGAAAACCTGCCTTATATGTTGCACATGTTCCTCCAATGTTTTGTTATAGATGACTATGTGGTCCGGTACACCACTACAAAATCATCCAAGAACCCGTGAAGTACTTGATTCATCATCTTACAAAACGTTGTTGGAGCGTTTGTCAAGCCAAAAAGCATCACCTTAAACTCGAATGCTCCATATCTTGTCACCACTGTAGTTTTTGCTTCGTCTCTCTTCTTGATCGAAACTTGCCAGTATCCGAACCTAAGATTAATTCTTGTATAGTACCTAGCCTGACTTAGTCTGTCGAAGCAATCGACGACTAGCGAAATAGGATAATTATTCTTCACAGTGATCTTGTTCAGGGCTGAATAGTCGCATCACATTCTAAGAGAACCATCAGCTTTTTTCTGAAATAACACGCGTGCTCCCATATGGTGACTTTATAAGCACGATAATCCCATTTTTTAGAATTTTTCCCAATAGTTTTTGAATCTCTTCAAGCTCCAGCTGAGACATACGGTAAGGTGCCCTGGCCAGAAGTTTAGCAACCAAAATTAGTTCAAGCTCATGATCAATTGCCCTCATTGGTGGCAATTTCTTTGGTAACTCATCCGGCATGGTATCATCGAATTCCTTAATAAGGCTTCTGACATGTTTTGGAATAGGACCAATTGCATCTTCAATCTCCTCTAATCGAATAGTGCACAAAAATGAGGGTTCATTTCTTTTGAAACCCTTACCAAACTGTATGGCTGAGATACTCTTCTAGCCTACTTTTCCAGCTTGTGTGGTGATGATGCATGGTTTACTGCCCATCATCATTAACGAGTCGGAATAGGGCAACACTGCTGTCTTATATCCCCAAAAAATCACAATCCTATAATGAGCTTGAAATCATCCATCGGAACTGCTGACAAATTTGTCCTTCTTTCAAAAGGACCTACTTTTATTGACATAGATTTCGCTATTCCAACTATTGGTTGAGCAATAGAATTGATTGCCTTGACTTTTCCATTACCTTTCTCCAGAATAAGTTTGAGCCGCTCTACTTCGGTACTTGCGAGGTAGATGTGGGTAGCGCCAGTATCCATCATAGCCTTGATTGACTTTCCATTTATCTTCACATCAATATACATTAGGCCTTTTGCCCTACAAATGCGAGCCTTCATTTCTTCCATCTTTGGCTCTTTCGAGGGAACATCGTCCCTTCTCGTAGCTCGGTGCGATAGTGTATTGTACTGATGTGAAAATGTACCAACTACATCCTCATCATCTTCGTAGTCGATCTCGCCATGACAGCTAGCTTGTGGGCATCTTGCTGTGAACTTGTTCCGCCACTTGCTAGTTAACAATATGCATTAAACATCCATTTTTTAGGACACTCCACCACCCAATGTGGTCCTTTACATAAAAAGCACATCAATTTAGGAGTGACATCAGATCTGTCCTTCATTGCTTTTCCTCTATTCGAATTGTTACTGTTGCTACCGTTATAGTTTCCTTTAGAATTACTTTGACGGGTGCCTTTATAGGCTCTTCCCTTATTGAGTAACGCTCTCCCCCATTTGAGTATAAGTTGAGTCTGTAAAATCTATTTCCACCTCCAACAACTTGACTATTCCCTAAAGGTCGATAGTCACTCAAACATTCACTGTCTCCCATGGCCGCGCTTAAATCGGAAACCTTCTGTCTCTGAAGCTCCGTGCGTGTCCACGGTTTCAACATTCCATGAAGGTGAACAACTTATCCTTTTACAACATATTTCGAATATTCAGCATATGTCTTGAAAAGGCTTTCACGTACTCCTTGATGGAGCTTGTGTGTTTCAGTTCTTGTAGTGCCCGTCATTCCTCATATTCCACATTTTCCAGGAAAAACTGAGATCTGATCGCTTCCTTGAGAAGATCTCAAGAATCTATTTGTACCCTATTGGCCTGAAATATCAGCATACTTTGTCCACCACCATAGTTTTCCATCCCCACCAAGATACATAATAGTTGTTGTAACCTTTCTTGCTTCGTCTTTGATCGAAGTCGCAAGAAAGTATTGTTCCATTTTTAACAAGAAGTTTTCAACTTTTTTTGCATCAGGTGCCCCTCCATAGGTATATGGTTATGAAATTCTGAGCATATGAACATGTTCTTGTGCAGTGGCTTGCCCATTCCCAACCGCGCATTGAAGCACTAGTACTTGAGCTCTCAATGCTTCCATATCATTCTGCAGATTAGGTATGATAGCAACAACTTGAATCATTGCTGTGTTAGCCCTTTGCCTTTCATCTAGTTGGATGTGTAATTCTCGAATTTCCGTCTCTACCACATCGACTTTTTCCTCGAGATCCTCCATGACATAGCAAAACCTAGTAGATGTCTTATCAAGCGCATTCACTCGCTGTTTCGTAGTCTTCTTTTGAACATCTACCACTTTTGTGGTGTTCGAGAAAATTAGAACCATAACTTTCTTATCAAAGGTCTTGAGCCGCAGCTCTGATACCAACTTTCACGGGTTGCATTTCTTCNGTAATTCTCGAATTTCCGTCTCTACCACCTCGACTTTTTCCTCAAGATCCTCCACGACATAACAAAACCTAGTAGATGTCTTATCAAGCGCATCCACTCGCTGTTTCGTAGTCCTCTTTTGAACATCTACCACTTTTGTGGTGTTCGAGAAAATTGGATCCATAACTTCTTATCAAAGGTCTTAAGCCGCAACTCTGATAAACTTTCACGGGTTGCATTTCTTCTTTACACATAAAAGGGACATTGTGTGGTAGTAATTTGCTCCGGTAGACTACCTTCCGCTTTCTCTAGATCGTTTCGGGACGAAAGAAAATTTGATCACAATTTGTAGAAAACTTGCAACATAAAATTGAAATGCACTGGAAATAACTTGATCATTAATTGCTTGAAAACTAGAAATTACAATTGATGAAAGCATAAAATTACAATGGCTAGTGTAGGGGGCGAACACTAGAAAGCTCGAAAGATATTTGAAAGACTAATACTCCCTATAATAGCTTTCTGATAGGAATAGATGTTTAAATGCCGAAGAATCATACTAAACTTTTTCTAATATCGAGCTATTTTAGAATTGAAATAAACTATTACAACGGAAATGAAATTACAACTCAAACTTGAACTAATAGGGTCAATGGACTTAAATAAAGTTGCGGTCCTTGACACTATGTGTACTAGAGTCATCGTTATACTTCTCAGAAGGTCTTTTATTGTTCCTAAGTTTTTTGATGAATTTTTAAGTCCTTGTTTTCTTCAATAACACAATAGCAGTAACCTTATGTCTAAGTCTTTCAATTATGGATCATAACTTTCCTCACAATCTTTGACTTGGGGATTCGTTCGCCTAGGCCGAAACTAGAGTTCACTATGTTATTCAGTTTTGCATAGAACACTTCGAAGGATTCATCATCTTGCATTTTTATTTCCTCAAACCTGGTAGTTAACATCTGCAATTTAGAATTTTTCATGATATTAGTTCATTTATGTGTGTTTCTAGAATATCCCAAGCTTCTATACTAGTCTCACATATGGGCTCTCATTTAAACTCTTCTGGTTAAATTGCCATAAAGATAGCATGGATACCTCTACTATTTCAATTACACTAAGTTAAATCATCCTTAAATCAAGTAAAGACATCGGTAGGTGCAACAAAACTAGCAACGGTGGTAGATGGGGACAATCCCAACCCTTTTCTACACTTACCCAAACACGCTCATTCATAGATTTTCCATAAAGCATGGAGGAATATACAATGACTGATTCATCTAGACAAATTTGGGTCAAAAATTGAAATTACGGTTTTATACCAATTGAAAAAAACATGAAGGTTTCGGCCCACTAACACCTAGATGAGGGCGAATATCTGTATAATGTGGAATTAAAATTAGCAACCAATAAAAAGTAACAAGTCAATGATTATTGTTTCTAGATGAATAAGTTTAATGAAATAAACCGTAATTAATCAAGCAAGCCTATAGATCAAAGCAGTAAAAGTAAATAACACCAATATTTGTTACAAAGAAAAACCCCTTGAAGAACTCCTCACATGGATTAAAAAACTTTGGGCAAGTCTTGTCAAACAGATCCACTATAAAAGATTTAACTTACAATTGGTCCAAACACAACTAAACCTTAGTAGGCTCTGACCACCCAACCTATAAATCACCAAAGAACTTTTCAATTGTACTTCTTTTCCCTCGCGTGGATCACCAAGAAGGAACATCATTCTTCTCCAATTGGACCTGCAGTTATCTTTCTCGAATTTCATAACACTAAAGGATTTGGTTTAGGTGTTTTCATCTTTTCGAATTTTGTGCTTTGATCTTGTGGTTGAATCAAGAGATATTTATATTGTGTTATTGATCTAAATGAAAATAGGCTCAACCAACCATAGGAATGAACTATGGCTTATGTATTTATAATATGAAATGTTTGAGGTTGTTTAGGGCTATAAAATCTATCAAAATTGCGAACTAGGGTTTACCAACATAACACAACCACTCAAGCGGTGGTCTTCTGCTCGGGTGTTGATCACGTGGACAGTGAGCGGCGACTCCCTACTAAAATTGCTCGAGCACTTCCCTCGCATATTTCGAGTGTTTTTTGGACGACCTGATCTTCTTGAGCTGACTTTGACTCCTTCCAAAGACTTTCCCATACTCCTACAACTCGACTTAAATTACAACTCAATTAAATGATATTTTGGACACTAGACTTGCTAATACAACAAAAAGCAAGCAGAAGAAATTGAAAGACCATTTGCATTAGGAAAATTAGTTTATAGTTTTCCATAGCGTTAAATATGGTTGTTAAGGTGTAGTACATAAGATATTCCCAAATAAAATAAAAATCTGAAAATTTCGTATTTTCCATTTGAGAACTTGACCTTATTTATATTTTCCCTACAAAGTGTGAACGATCTCTAGGCCATTCATTGGACCAAATGCCTTTGCATGTTAATGGTCATGTAATATATAGGTAGTTGGAAAGGTGGCAAGGAATTTATTTATAACATGAAGTATAGAATTATTTGAAATGCAGGGAATAATTTATTCTAAATTAAGGGATAATAGATTTTTAAGTTCAGATATGATTTTAATGGAGAATCTGCCTCGTCCAAGCAAGCAAAAAAATTAAAATAAAAAATGTATATATATATATATAATTGCAATGTACTTACAATTGCTTAGTTATCATCCAACATTAACTATATAATCTCGTTAAATATTATGTACTTTTGTTCATTTCCTTATTATATGACCATTCTAGCAACTCTCGCGCATCTTACCCAAGCAAAAGAGAAAAAGCTCTTTTATTTGCAACTTTATGTCAAATTCACAATAAAGAAACCTAAAATGTATTTTTCCTAAAAAAATTCCACCCCATAAAAGTCGTATTTTTCTTGCATGGACCAAATCATAGACATATTTAGCATTGCAAGGTGGTCTTTGCTGATTCGCACGAAATTTCATGTGTAAGTTAGTGATATTTTCGTCATCTGGACTTTTGCCATTTAAGGTGGAGCATTCAGGCTCCTTTGCTTAGCAGCATGAAAATCGTTTTTGCTCTCCCATAGCCCCGTTTTAAGTTGCTCCAATTTCGCTTGTCGCTACTACAAAAATCGCTTTTGCTTTCTTTTCCTTTAGCTACTAAGATATTTTAGTTCGTCAAATTGTCTATTGTCTGTCCATGTATTCAACAGTAGTTCTAAAGGTTCCCTATTTAGGAATTTTTGGATCTACGCTTATACATACGCTAGCTAGATGACCCTTCAACAAAGCTTCAAAATCATGGATGGAGTGTTGTTAAAATCTCAAAGAGACGAGATATGCTTCATTATAATATTAGCGATATTTTATGGATTAATTTCATATCTTTCTTAATAAGGATATTTTAAATATTAATTTCATTTCAGATGATATGTGATTCAAAAATTGGATAAGGGATGAATGTGATACTCCAAAGTAGGGATCGAAAAAGTTAAAGATATTTTTGAGAGTCGAAAGGATGTCTCTAATATTATCACAAAGCTAAATGAGGTATATGATATCTCGCAATTTCAAAACAAAAAGAAAAAGTAAAAAGGTAAACAAATGTGTACCCAAATTCGATAGAGATTAGATTAGAAGTACAACAGATCAAACACCAGTCCTACTATGCATACACCAGTCCTAGTATTGGCATTAAAAACAAGAAAAATTGGGTTACATAACAATATTTCTTCTCAAACACTCAACACGCGCAAAACTTCCTCTCAATACACGAATCTCTACCGCTAATCTCCGCTATCTGTATAAGCGCACAAGAAATCGATTCTTTGCCACATAGCATAGAAAAGAGACCAAGATTTAAGAAATACAGGACAGTTGGCGTTCTTATTCTCTCTCATTCTCTATAAATTTCGACAAACAACTCATTCATAGGCGGCGAGGTCGAGGACGAGAACTGGGGTTTCTTTTTTGGTGTGCAGAAAACTGGAAGGGTATTGTTTTAATATTTAATGTTATTCTGAAAATTCGGGGTCAGTCTGTTTTTTAATTGTTAAGATATACTGGGACTGTTTCCGAGTTTTTGGTAATTTCTGTGTTACTAAGTTTGAACGTGAGGATTTTTCTGGGCTTTTGGAATATTTTGTTGTTACTGGATGGTTTGGGTCTAGGATTTGATTACCTCTCCGTTTTTATATATGGACACGAGCGTTTATTGAAGGATTGCGTTGTCTTGGGAAGATTTATGCATGGAGTAGGGTAATTTACGGCTTTCTGTTGAAATTTTTCGATAGTGTGACTCAATATTGTTCTTGGTGCGTTTTCTTGGTTAGTGAGGCCGCGAGAAGCCCTTGTTGATAATGTTTCCGGGAATCGAAAACTGCTGAAGTTTGGTTTTGACAGCATATATAAATTGTATTCAGAGAGTGAGAAAAGGAAACAAAACACCACTTTCCCAGTATGTATAGAATAATTCAGATTATTTTATTCGTACGTGGGCTTTTCTGGAGGACTTTATTTGGGGGTTCTATGGATTCGGTTAATGCAACACTAGCCACTGAGTTTTGAAACAGCGCAGTAAGGGCTTTGATCTAAAGGATAAAGGGATTAATGCATAGGAAATTTCAGATGAAATTTTGGATTGGCTTTTTGAAAAAAAGCATTCTATTTTGTCTGGGAGGGGGGACGTGTCGGTTATCAATCGGCACAGTGCTGTGGATACACAATCATTAAGTAGAAGACAAATGATTATCTTTCCCATTATTCTTTGTATACTATAATGTTTGCCATTAGTTATGGAAAGAAGTGAACCCACATTAGTACCAGAATGGCTGAAAAACAGTGGAAGTCTGGCGGGTGGTGGCACTGCATCACATTCGGGTAAACATTATCATCTTTTTGAAACAACATCTTATATTGGATATATCCTAGTTCGTAGACTTGAACTATTTTTAACGTGTTTTTGTTGGTTTAGATGACCATTCTGCTCCAAAACTAGCAAGAATTAAGTCATTTGTGGCGAGCAATGGTCATGATTTAGGGCGACCATCTGGTACGGACAGAACTACATCATCTTTCCGTCGGAGTTCCAGTAGTAATGGTTCTGGTCACTTGAGGTCCTATAGCAGTTTCGCTAGGAATCACCGCAATAGGGAATGGGAGGACACGTATGGTTCTCGTGATAAAGAAAAGTCAGTTTTGGGGGACCGTAAACACCAGTACATTTCAGATCCATTGGGGGGAAACATTTTGTCTAGTAAATTTGAGCAGTACAGTTTGAGGCACTCACGGTCGATTTCCAGGAAACTTGGGGAGTCACGGCCAAAGAAAGTTGTGACTGATTTGAGCAATAACTGTGGAAACAACAGCAATGGTCTGCTTACTAAGGGCAGTCCTGTTAGTAGTGTCAACAAAGCCTCTTTTGAGAGAGATTTTCCATCCTTGGGAGCGGAAGAACGACTGGCCACTCCAGAGGTTGGAAGGATTCCGACTCCTGGCTTGAGTACTACTATTCAGAACTTACCCATTGGTACCTCAGCCATGATAGGTGGCGAAAAATGGACGTCGGCTTTGGCTGAAGTACCTATTTTAACTGGAAGACTAGCTACCCCTTCAAGTTCTGCCCCTATGACTTTGGGCTCGACCACTGGTCTTAATATGGCTGCAACTGTGTCTCAGGGTCCTGCTCGTGCTCAGGCTTTGCCTCAGGTAGGTTCAGTTTTTCCTTATTTCAGGTGATAATATTAAAAGCGGTGCTAACGGTTCTTTTTTGTTTTCTTGTAGTTGTCTGCCGGAACTCAGAGACTTGAAGAACTGGCGATAAAACAATCTAGGCAATTGATTCCGGTAACGCCGTCCATGCTGAAACCCTTGGTAAGAGTGAACTAGCTATCTTTGCTTTGAAATTCAATATGCATCGTATATGAATTATATGCCTCAATGATATCAGTGTAAGTTGGTAATCTACTTTAGTTATTCTTTTTAGGTATAGCATTGCATAGCTTTCCCAATTTTTTTATTCTGCTTCAATAATTTTTGAATTGAGTTTTCCTCCTTGTGGACTGTTTAGGATTTTTAATTTTAGATGCTGGTTGAAAAATTTAATAGTGTTAGATATAGGTTGAGACTGGTTCATGTTTCGCAAGTGTGACAATTTGTTTGTATTGATATTGATTATGATAAATCACATATCCAGCGATTTAAACTTGAAAGCTTACTCAATTGGTTCGTGAGCGACTTGGAAATGGCTATTAAATCAGGACGGTTTAGTCTTGGAGATTCAAAAGGATTTGTTTCAGGAGAGAGTAAAATACATTAATCAGAGAAAAGAAATGTGTCTAGGCACTAGGGAAAAATGCGGTTGTCATGGTATCTCCTGGATTTTTCTCCATCAGTGTTAATTATTTTAAATGGTAATAAATTCCTTGACATAAATATAAGAGATAGGGTGAATCGAACATCTGTTTGTGTAGTTCTTCTTCTGAGATAAATGGAGAACTGCTGCAGGACCTATGTTATCTTCCGAATCCATTAGATGATATTAGAAATAGCAGTTATCGTCAGTCAGTAAACATCCCAGCCAAAACCAACACTGCTACCTTTTCAACTTTCTCCTTCATATTGGTTGTTGTTCAACCAACTTTTGCATAAGCTAACCAGATTAGTATATTACAATCACTTATTCTTGAAATTGTTTCTCAATATTGATATTGCCTAATTGCAGGAACATTTTTACCATTTCAAGAAAGGCATAAACAGAGAGGAATCTATCCCTATTAATCTTTTTCTTTTTATCCATGCACTTTCTAGTTTCTAGAGAAAGGATCTGCTAGATAGAGAAACAGAAAATAGGGTTCTTGTGTCAAGGTGTGGGGTACCAGGATTTTTTCTTCATTCAGTTTCTTCACTGTTTTCATTTTTTGTGTAGGGGTATTATGGGTGCTTTTTGTCATTTCGATTGGTGAAAGTCAGCCAACGGAAATAGTATTTGATGAGGATGAGATGGTAAAACAAGTGATTTTTATAATTGAAAAGTAGGAATAAATTTTGGACTGCAGGACTAATGTCTAGAATTTGAACATTGCTATCTTCATACTTGATTAAGGCAATTTTTTTTTTCAAATTCTTTTTTGTAGAAGGTTGTCTTTAAGGAATATACTTGCCTTAATTATTTCTCTCCTTTTATTCGCCTTAATTATTTCTCTTCTTTTATTCGCTTTAATTATTTATCTCCTTTTATTCGCTTTCATTTTAAAACTTAACCTTTTAAATAATGATCTTGCTTTAAGTATAGATTTCTGCTGACGACTACTTTCATTGGTTTTGATTTCCAAAATTTATTTAAATAACATACAGAGGATCTCCTTGACTTCTAGGATTGTTATCATTATTGATTTCTCATTTTTAATATGTGGCATTTGATTTAATGTGAGCAGAATCACTTTCAGAAAACTGAAGGTCCAAATGATTAGGGAATTTTTGTCTTGATGTTTAATTAGATTAACTTCTAATGAAGGTCAAAAGCATTTTTTACAGCAACCATGTAAAGGTTGTTATTCTGTATTTCGTCATTTCTCAATCACATTAGTTTTGGGTTGTGAATAATAGAACTGGAAGAATTATAAGATGTACCAGCCGCTCAACAAAGATGTAGTCATTGGGTCTCTGGAGAGTCGCAGTTGCCATTTTCCAAAAGAAAGAAGTCCTGAGAGTTGGTAGAATAAGTGTGCTGATATTTCTTTTCATATCTTAGTTCTCCCCCCACCACCTAATTTTTTTGTGGCGTGGGGAGGTTGAGTAAAGGGAGGAACAAATTTCGCTTGAAATCTCTAATGAAAGAGGAGCAGTTGACCCGAGGATGAGAAGGAGAGAATGAGATCAATAGATTGATGACTATAACAAAGTGCAAAAAGAAATCTTTATTGGTTCTAACTCCTGTTTTTTTATTAGGAGACTGATCATTTTCTTGAATGATTAGAAAAATAAGGGCCCAGATCTCGCATGTGAATAATGTAGATTGATACGAAATCTGATTCAAAACCAAATACAGTACCTTTCGGTACATATGAACTGTATTGATTGATTCTTTTAATAAATAAATCTGACCGTTACTTTGAATATTGAATTCAACGGAATCAAGTAGGATAGGATATTCTTAAGTTTTTGGGGGGTGGGAGATTTTGGATAACTTTTGAGTCAGCAAAGGAGAATTTGAGAGCAAAGAGGAAGCCAGTGGGACAATAGGGAGCAACTAGCTTGGTGACAGCATATGAGTGATCACGTCTTAAATACCAATTTTCCTCAAAAATCTTTAGTGTCGAAGGCAGAAAATGATTATTATTTAGTTAAATCCAAACTACGATTTAATGTGTGCATATGGAATATTTATTAACTTTAGGCCATCTCCAGTGCTGCACCAATCTTTGCATCATTTTGCACTAAATCTTGCACCAAACTAAAATTCATATCCAACCATTACACCAAATAAACAGTGTTTAATCATTTTCTTCTTAGTAATTTATTT
>CAIGRL010287489.1:0-18586 GCA_903798325.1 Fraxinus xanthoxyloides
TTTGATTTGTGGATGTTTATTAATAAGGCTAGACAAAACTCTCAAATTGAATCGAACAGAATCGAACCGAGTGGTTCTTCATAAGTTAAATACTCGAACGGGTATCTGAATCAAGAACCGATGGGTTTGGATCGGTTCTCGATTCTAGCCCAATAACCGAATAACCTAATCTAAATAATTTTTTATATTTAATTAACTAAATTATTTTAATTTTTTCTAAACAAATTAACTAAACAAACCAACCAACCAAATCCGATGTTTTAATATTATTATCTATTTTTTGGTATTTGATATATTGAATTAATCTTATTAGACAACTTGTTATTTAATTGTATTGATGTAGTGTTGTTGTAAATATTAAAAAAATTAATTATAGTACGAACCGAACACGAACGGTTCCATAATTATATGTGGACCCAACGGTTACATTTATTAAATACCCGAAAATTTTGGGTTGGTTCGGTTCTGAAGAGAACCGATCCGACTCATGTTCAGCCCTAATCAGCACAACTCGGTTAGTATGTGTTACAATATTTGATTGGAATGATATTTGGTATCGACTATAGAACAACAATTTCGCTACATATACGCTAAATTTGATATTGTGGATGACATTTTTTGATGGAAAATGCTATTTGTACACTTGGGTTGATACCCCGATGTACAAACCCCCTCACAAGAAAGGGGACCCAGGACCAATAAAAAAACCATGGGCCCCCCTCTCTTGTCAGGAGATCTGTACACCAGGGTGTCAATCCCGATGTACAGATAGTATGATCATTTTTTGATATGGCAGCATTTTGGGTTCACAAAAACCCCTACATAATAAAAATCATGCATTGACCAAAATACCCCCTAACTAGAAGAATTCATTTTGATAGTTTGAGTTTTAAAATAAAACGGGCTACTTGCTAGTTGCTACTACGCACGTTCATCTCCTTGTTTGGTTGAAACAATCTGGTGAATTAAAAGAGGGACATTTGCATTGGTCGATGATTCTGCATTGTATTCTTCTAATTTCTCGCTGACTTCTTCCTTCATTTTTCCCCAAGTCACGATATAACCCACTGATATAATTATAGATCCAATGACACAGCAAATACAACAAATTTAATATGTTTTAGAGTCCGTTTCTCAATTATTCAAAAAGTTCGTGGGCTAGTGGCTCGGCTCGGCCCTTTTCTCAATGATTCAAAAAGTTCGTGGGCTCGCGGCTCGGCTCGTGGGCCGAGCTGAGCTCGCCCATGAGCAAACGAGCCATGAGCCGGTTCAGCTCGTGGCTCGTTTTTCACGAGCCATGAGCTCAAGCAGAGCTCGTGGATTTAAGTGCCGAGCCGGTCCATTGCCATCACTATATCTAGTTGAGGCTTTTCTAGAAGAATGAGAAGCAAAAGGCAGAAGTGACCCTCAATGTCGAGTGTGTTAAAAACAACACTTGAAATAATTTGTTACATGTGTACCTCCCGAGATAGAGACTATCGCCAAGAAATATGACACCCATGATGGCTGCAATGGCAATGGACAATGGCTTAGACGATGGCTTGAACAATGTTACATAAACAGGTCCCTTCACGTGCAAGCCCCAAGTGAATACTACGACACTAAATGTCATCTCCAATATTCCCTAATTAAAGTC
This sequence comes from Fraxinus xanthoxyloides, assembly GCA_903798325.1. Taxonomy (NCBI): domain Eukaryota; kingdom Viridiplantae; phylum Streptophyta; class Magnoliopsida; order Lamiales; family Oleaceae; genus Fraxinus; species Fraxinus xanthoxyloides. Next base: position 1,637 of record CAIGRL010287489.1, read on the forward strand.
GAGATTAAATGCAACCTCCAATATCCTCAAAATAATGATTAAAAAAATAAAAAATAAAAAAGTTTCTAAGTTCATTAGGTTCTTACAGAGTATAGAGTAGATATCAACTCTACATTAGGTTTCACCTTCCATGCACTTGAATTTGGTTCCAAAAATAAGCCTACAACCGCAGATATCATCCCACAAAACAGGCTGTAGAAAAAGACTATCACTAATTCTGCTGGGTAGTCCTCCACGATTTTAGTCTACAAATTAGGTTAGGTTACACGTTGATTAAATTTAAGGTACATTATAAAAAGTTTTTGATATACTAAGGCTGGTTTGACAAGCTTTTGAAAAGTCAAAAGCTATTTTTGAGACTAAGAAACTGCTTTTGAACGTGTATGAATAATTTTCTTTTAAGTGCTTTATCAAATTAAAATAGCTTTTACAAAAAAAATTGACTTTCTCGTGAAGTTCTTATGCAGGATACATAAGCGGAAGTAGAAACTTTGTCAGACGGCCATAAATTGTCTACTGTATACCTGATAAATACACCAAATGGAGAAAATCAAATAGCACGCGGCAAGGAGAATACCACCTACTATCCAATTTGATTCATGAGAAGTTGCAAGAATGGGTGGTTTTTGAGTACTGGTCCGCTGTAGAAGATAACCACAAAAGCACCCGTCATCGACACCAACGTTCCTACAATTTTTGCCTGGCTGCTGAAATTTTTCAATACTAGCTTCTCCATTCTGACATGACCAAAACACAATACTTGTACAAGTCAAAAGTTCAGAACCAAATTCAGATCCTTCCAAGTAGTTTATTAAACTTCTACTCTAGCAAGCAAAACGTTTTTATTGTACAATAAAACAACATTAAAAGCGTCCAACAACGTATGAACCTCCTTACATTCATCCTTCACAATGCCACTTTTTAAATTGTGCTTATGAAATTTCAGTTCAGCCGAACACGCTGATCATATGCATCATCCGACACTTCTCGTGTTATGAATAAAATACGTAAATTTAGAAAATATTTCGAAAAAAAGGTGTTCGTGCCGATCTGAAATTCACACCGATCACTTGAAGTAAGTTCCTCCGGACGGTTGCACAGTCCACGGGTAGAAGGAAAATCATGATGCATAAGGTGCTAGCCTATGACTTAGGTATCATGACGACCCTTTTGCAATCTAACTCTCCAAGACTCCAACCATTAGAATCACTTCAAAATGGACAGTGGCACACGGACCTAGGTCGCTAACTGCAGGGTACAAGTCCACAACCAAAATAATAAGAAAAAGGTAAAAGAAGAAACCTTAGGAGGATAACAAAGGACAAAGGTATGAGATTGCTCATGGCGGACCCAAGAATCGGACTGCTGTAAGCCATTCCTTTATACCCGACAAATTGAGCCATAAACCTGAAAATTTCTTCACATTTTTCATATTCCAAGCAAAATCATTTACACACTGCATGCAAATCGACTACTCACCCAAGAAGCGCAAGGACGAAAAATCTAGCCATGAGACCGACAGTAAATGGAGGAAGGACTGCTTTTCTATGAAATAAGTAGGAAAGGCACAATAGAAGAAGAGATGAAATTGCATAAGAATACATGGTAGTTTAAACCTTTGGATACTGCAGCTTTGTAGAGTGTACTTTGCCCTACGTTTATACATTCCGCCATTAACATCGCTATAAAAGGAAGCACTTCCTTCAAAAAGTATCAGCGGTGCCGCCATCTCTCTCTGAGAACGACTCTGTTTTCAGAGAGAGAATGAAAAATAGTTTGATGTTAATGATTCAGTCGTGAGTACCATGGCTAAATTAATACATTTTATTCTTAATTTAAAAATAATCTTGATTTGCATAATTGAAGTTTATTCTAGGTAATAAGTAAAGCTTAAACTAAATAACGTTTTTTTGTATTATTTCAAACTTTTGTGTGTGTGTGTGAGAGAGAGAGAGGGAGAGAGAGAGAGAGGTCGCGTCGGAAAGAAGAATCAGGAAGCAATTCAGTGCCATAAAAGCTTGAATTTTTAAAGCAATCGCGTTTGCGTGCAGATTTATTTAAGCTAGAATTAAGCATGTTTGAAAATAATCAACTATATTTAATGATCAGACCAAAAGGGAAAGAAAAGCATAACAATTATCTTTTTGACAGTAACTTTAACACTTCACAATCAAGAAAATTAAACCCCGTTTGGTTTGCGTTTCAGTTTTTAATTTTTAATTTTCCGACAGTAAGTAAACACTTCAGAGTGAATAAATTGTCCTAAATAAAAACTGTGGTGTCAAAATAATTACCAACCATCATATGGCAGCTAAAATAAACTAAAAATGCATTAAATAAAACAAAAGCATTTACAGAAATTCAGCATATTATATTTTTCCCGTTTTTATCCATGCAATGCAAAACCTTCCAAAATGCTGCTGAAAACTAATGCATCAATTGCCGTAAGAGATGAACTACAGCTGCCAACTTCTCTGAAAATTTTACGATTTCAAATTTTCCTCCTTTTTCTTCTCAAATTTGGCATTGCTCGAAGAGATCTTGAGGGACCATTCCTAGTCTCGTCCTCCTCGGTATCATTGAGCAAAGTCGATGCCTTGGAACAGTCACTTCGTACTTCATCATTTGTATTCGGCTCAGTATTAGTAACACCAGTACTTTCACACTCGACTCCATCTGATGTTCTTGTTGGGGTAGAAATTGACTCACCAATTTGATGATTTTCTTGCGCATCATCTAACATATCAAAGGGATCAGAGTTCACAGTGATTGTTGCTCTCATAGTGTTCGATGCAGGCTCAACGCCCTCCATTTCTTCACCTTCCTCGTCAAAACAAAATCCACCACCAAATTTCAGATATTCATTGGACGATTGTGTCTTGATGGAAGGAACATCATTTTGACGCACATTTATTTTATCCATACTATTTTCATGCTCCATCTCATCCACACAAAATCCACCTCCCACTTCAAGGCCTCCAACTTCATTCGTGTTGCTCTTGGTCAGAACAATATCTGCTTGATCAACGAACGACTCTTTGGCTATTGAATCTTCATCACATTTTTCAACCTCCTGACCTTCCATTTCAGGATCATGAAATTCATCAGAAACAGTGTAACTGACTACCTTCCGAGGGCGTTCTGACTGAAAAATACATAAGAGCATTGGAAATGATTAAAGGAACAAGTACAAAGATATTTAAACACACGGCATGAGTTAAAGGGCGTAATTTCTATGGATTATTTCCATTCCTTATTTTCCATGTCCTTTCTTTTGTTCCTTTTTGTTTTTTAGAGTTTTGGCCCCACCACATACCGGTTTCCACAAGGTAACAATGATAAGCGCCAAGTTTATCCTACCTACTCCACACTTCTTGTTATGTAATCAAGAAACTGAATACAAGATCAGAAGAGTTTCAGTTCAAATTCCAATTTGATTACCCAATCAATTCTTACTATGCTATATGCACATATCTATTTTACAGAGATGCTGATGTACATAAGTGAACTTACCCTACGAACTTGATGGGACTCTTCTGATTTCCCGAACTGCAAGTCTTGCTCCTTCTCACTAACATTTTGATCATCAGAGCTAGTTTCAATATCTCCAGAATAAAAATTATTTTTCCTCCTCCCTCTCCCATTATGTCGTCCTCGTCCTCGTCCTCGTCCATAGGATTCGTTAATAGTCCTACTCTTTTCCTTTGTTTGTCTTCCTTTGGACTGCTTACCAGTTATTTTCTCTATGCTGTCGATCTGATTCCCAATATCGACTTTCTCTAGTCCAGTCGAACCTTCTCCTGATATGTTTGCCTCTTCATCAGCGTCGTTCACTTTTTTCTTCTTTCCACTTCTAGATTTTTGCTGCATTGTGTCATCCATCAACCCCGAAGATTTATTCCCCGCTATTCCCTGGACAGCTTTTTTTATCCTCCTACTTCGAATCTTAGCAAATCTTTCATTGAATGTATAAAATGCTTCCAAGCGCAGTTGTGTCTACATCAAACCACAAACGATTAAAGATAAAGGTTTATGTTGGTGATAGCTATCTTGATCTCTGACTATAATTACATTTTTTTTTAAGCGAAAAAATTGAAAAGACAGAAGAAACAGTACACAGAAACAAGAAAAATTGGTAAAACAAAGTATCCACATTCAGAACATAAATTTGGTTTAAGTCAAAATAAAGCGGAGCCATCGCCTCAGGTTAAAGTGTAATTCATCAGAAGATCGTATTTAACTCTCAGTCAAGCTACTTGCTTCTTTTCTTCAAATGTTCGAAAAGAATATTCTTGACTTCCTGACTATTTCCAAATTCCAACATTAGCCATAAACTAAAAAAAATATATCCCAACTTCAATGGAGGCTGCTGGGCTAAGCTTTTTCAGTGCTTATCAACAATGGGTCCCAAAGTTAAATAGTAGATAAAAATTGTGGGTCATAAGGATTGTGTGGTTAAAAATCATGTTTGACTATCTTATAAGAGCTTAAAACCTAGCCAAACATAAACTTAAGCTGATTTATGAGCTGAAATCCACCAAGTCCTCATGAACAAGAGGTAGAATGAAGAAATAAAAATGCAAGGGTTAAATTCCACGGTAGCAGTAGCACTGTCCTCTCACTCCATGTAAACTTACACATCTGTTCCAGAGGAAGAAAAAACAAGCAATGAAATGAACTAGGAACATGGCAGGTATTGTGCCTCGATATAGTTCCCAACTGTCTGCAATTTGCATCTCTCTTCATATCTTTTTTGGGAGGAGGGAGAGTAATAAGGAGAAGAAAACTACCTCATGCTTGTTATACTCCTTTAGAACTGGTAACAGCAACTCATCTGCTTTTGAAGCTCCCCAACCAAACTTCTCCAAACATAATCTACATGCAAACATATCTTGTCATGTTCTATTGGAGACTGAGAAAGGCAGGTAATTTGATTTGCATTTAAAGGAACAGATATTCCGGAAACAGGCAATTGACGAGACCCATTGTGGCTGACCCACCTTACATGAACAAAATGCCATGCACAACCCTTGCTACCACTTAAAAACAGAATCCAACCATAAGTCATGAGAAAGCCTGTGTGTGTTTAAATTTTTTAAAGGAACCGAGCCTTGAGGTAGAAACTAATTATTTAACTCTCATATACATGGAAAGGTACACTTCAAAGGCAGAGTTCAGAATACCAATACCAACTAGTTTTCTCTCTTGCAGAGCAATTTCGCAAAATGATTTTATCTTTTGAGATACCGTCATTCTATGACGTTTTTGTCAAGAAATTTGAGCTCTAGATAATAAGATGTTATTGTAATTATAAAGGATCGCTAATAGGAGCAAATGCTGTAATAGGTTCAATTTCCGTGGCAAAATCAGGATGTGGAATATATGCAAAATGAAATATTTTCATTTATAGACATGTAATTTTACTATATAATTAAGCTATATTAGAGCCAAAACATGAGAACGCTTCAATGCTGACCAGAACCACTTAAAACCTTACAAGGAAACCAATCTCAACAAACTTACTTGCGAAGAACAAACAGATCTGGCTTTCCCCATGAGAAAGGTTCTGTTGACTTGTCTACTTGCGGAGAAGCGTATGCTGAAATAACAGCATCACTTGGGAAGGAAGAAGGAATATGCCAGTTTTTGCTCACATTTCTCTACAGAAAGAGAGGTTGATGATTTCCAACGTGACAAAAAAAAAATGGAAATCATGCCAGCATAATGAAGTAGCATCTGTATGGAAAAGTAAGGATAAAAGATGTTACATGCTTATCCATGAAAATCTCCTTTATCTTTCGAGTATCGTCCATGGATTGTGGACTATTTTGATCAGAAGTAGAAATCCCTTCCGCATTACTGCTTGAGTCGCCATCTTTAGACCCTCTATTATTTAAATGACTCCCTTCTTTCACTTCAAATTTTCCTAGAATGGTTGGATCAGGTGATTCAATCCACTCCCGAAATTCATGAAGGCCGTCTTTCTCGGGAAATGCATTTACAACCTCAATTGCATTAACAATGCCAATGCCACTGTACCAGTCAAAGAATCACGCACTAAGGGTTCTCACTAAAAATACTGATGAAGAGGTCTCAAGAACAGAAGTAAAATGTATTCAAGGGGGACATGGAGACACACAGATTGATATTTACCTCACACCTTCAGTGTAATCACTCCCAAGAAGCAGGGCCATGTGGATTAGTTTTTCTCTATCCAAACCAAGCTCATTCTCAATGTCCTGAAAAACAACATGAATAGCATCAAGCCCGATAAATAATAAAAGAAAGAAAAGATCAATATTACTTAAAGGAATGACTAGAGCTCCTTACATATTTTATTTAAAGTTAAACATGCTACAAAAACTAGAGGGAAAACTATAAAAAAAAAAAAGACACATATCATTCTCATTTCAATAAATTTCCATTGATCAACTATAAATTCATTATAAGCTGGATTCAAACAATTACGTATAAGACTTTACTACAACTGGAATCTTAGTATAGAGTAGCTCAGCAGTCAAGTAGGTTTCATACCTTCATAAAATACGTCTCCACGTACTTACGATCATCAAAGATATTTTTGTACACACTTCTTGCTCCAAATAGTAACACATCAGAGTCGTCAGTAACCACACCATCAACAAGGTTGGCAAGTTCCATGTATGCACATTGAGCTTCTGCTTCCATTGGAGCAATAATATATGGTAAACCAAACATCTGAAGCAACTCCTAAAATTAATAAAAGAATGACATTTTTAATCATCAGTTCCCATAGTTCACACTAGATGAACATATCTAGCAAAAATAGGATTATGAAAACTGGGAATACAATTGCCTCAAAAGAATAGAGCACGAGTAGAGAGGATAACATCTATTTGTGTGTGTGTGAGAGAGCGAGAGAGAGCAATGAAACTACTAAAAGGATAATCAAACAACAACAAAAAAACATTCAGGGAAGTATATTAGTAGGTATCCTTAGATCTCAAGTGACATGCCCCAACTATCTTAATGTGCCAAGTAGACCATGAAACCAAGGAATCACATCTGACACAAAAATAAGTTATGATAACCAAAAGTGATAAAGGTTTTGCACACATCTCCGCCCACCATGCAACCCATCCATCGTTACATGGAAACCTCAAGGCCACACGTATTTTCGGTCCCGGCTCCCAAATCCTTGCTTTTCTCCTGTTTTTCAATTCTTTGAATTCACAACCAGATCGATGTTCCAGAGACAAATATTATCTCGACGTATAGATATAAGATTCAGCACTTAACAAAAAAGATTAAACTGATAAACCCAAGGGAAAGTGGGCTAGTGACGAAGTAAGGAAGTGGAAAACCACATATAAAACCTCAAAACCATGTTATAACCAGAGTACTCCCAGAGACAATAAGTTATAGGGAGAGAAGCATACGAGTTTGTGCATTTGCCTGATTACCACAAAATATTTTAGTTTTGTGAATGCGACGGTTAGACAAAAAGACAAGTAATTACCAGTAATATCCAGCCAGGAATAAATATCGAAGTGATCATATGCACAAAAATGATTCATACACTAGACCTTGTTGATATTGGGGACAAACACAAAGTAATGTTCTATTTTCCTGAATGCATGACCCAAAGTATAACTGTAGGTTTGGTGGAATAATAAAGACCGTGTAACCAGTAATGCTGATTAAAAAAGAAACTATGGCATGCACAAAAATCGATGATTATTTCCATAATTATAAAGATAAGTATATTTTATAGTTGAAATCAAACTTTCCTAGTTGTAAGGAGACCAAAAAGAAAAGAAAACAACACTTCTTAAACTCTAACCAACCCAAGAAAAGGGAAATGTGTAACTCACAGGTCTGTCACAAAAACCAGAGGGAATTATGATACACACATAAGAACTTCGGGATAAAAAGCAGATCTTCATTGTGGCACTATTTTCACAACCTTCTATGTTAATCAACTACTTCATAATCTTAAGAGAGATGTTCCCTTAGATTTTCTAGAACAAACTCTCAGATCCAACCAAAAGGCTAGTCCCCTTCCCTTCACCCATTTCTCTTGGCTTATGCCTTCTCCCACTAGTCCTAATGAATTTTATCTGTTACAGTGATCTGAAGTTACTTCAATAGGGTATTCATCAGTGTCATAGCCAAAATTCAATCAAAAATGTAGTACCTGGCTTTTGGAAACATACCTGGCATTCAGCAAACATTTCACTGCTCACAGATTCTGCATTTCTCTCAAGCTTCCGTTGCTCACTTCCTAGTTCTTCACGCTCCTTACCTAAAAACATCAGTTCATCCTCCAAAAGTGCCTTTGTAACTTCATGCTCCTCCTCATCCTTATCCGTAAGCGCAAAATTAATTTTAAGTTCCTCCTTTTCCACTGAAAAGTTATCATAGACCAAATTTCGTGCAGCATCTCCATCAGTTGTTGAATCCTTAGCAGAAACCTTTACATGATCTGTTGAATCACAATTTTCATCCAATGTTGTTTGAAACACACCATGTTGAGCATCAGGAAAACAAAATTCAGGCAATTTATTAGGCAGTAGATTATCAAAGGACGAAGTAACAGCAGCACTACTGCTATTATGACTACTATGTGCAACACCTCTGATACAGATATCCGATAGCTCATTCACCATTTGTTTCTCAGCACCTTTTTTACTAGTTAACTGTTTTTCATTCTTGCACATCTTCTTCTCTTCAAGTAAGGCGTCTGATTCCACCGGTATTTCTCCAGGCAAAGCTTCACTTCCACCTGTACCTTGAGTAAAAAAGTCTGCCTCTAGGTTGCTTTCACCAGGGTCGACTTCCATGTACATAATTGACTTGGCCTTTGAGGAATAGGTCCCTGAGGTATTCATTACAACTGGTGATCCAGGAGGCTGTAGGATACCATCTGAGGGCGCTTCCACCTCTGGCTTGTTCTTATCTTCACGAACAGGTTCACAATCAATGTCCTCGCCTACCATTCGTCTGGCTCTTCTAGATTCCTGATCTTCACAAGGTTCATTAATAATTCTGGAATCCACCATATCCTCCAGACTTCGTTTAATTGCTTCCTGAAATTCAGCTTCTTCTTCCAAAAAACCTTTGGTGAAAGTTTTCTGACTTTTATCTAGACATGATGAAGCCTTCTCCGGAATATCTAGAGAACCTTCCTCCCACTCCACTTCGTCCTCATTGCCCATACCATCTTCCATCTGTGATGGCTCATTTACCACTTCAATGTCATTGCTAAGAACATTACCTCCACCTTCGTTTACTCCTACATCTATCTGACAATCTGAGGTAGAATACAACGATTGTTCAACTGAGACAGAATTGTCTATGGAGAAACCCATTACCGGGTCTCCACCCACCAGACGAGTAAATAAATCACCATCGTCATCACCACATCCATGTTCCCCAATATCCTCAAAAGATATCTCAATAGAAGCTCCACTTTTCACTGCAGGCTCACCAGTTTCATCATTCGTTGCATCAATGTTCTTATCAGCACCTTTTTGAAGTTGGGTTCTGTTAGACGAGTCACCAACCAAATTTCTACCGATGGCAGTTTCAGTGTGCACTTGATTTGCATCTACTTTCTCCTGCTCTATCTCCTTCATCAAATCCAAATTCCTTTGCAAATCTCGAGTCATGCGAATTCCCAGTGCTCTCACTCTACTGACTCGAAGTCGACCTCTCTCATCCAAATATGTTTCTACATCATCATGATATGCCTCTGCAGTTTCATCCACAGTTGATCCAGTAGCAGCAGATGTTTTGGTTGCAGTAATCTCACTGACGGCATTTGCAGAAGAATTTACTGGCAGTGGTGGTTGGCTTTGCTCTGTGCTAATTCCCTCTGGTCCAGTAGATGTAAGGGCTCTGATTGAGTCAAGCATATGATTTGTCAAAATATAGTGAAGCGTTGAAAACAAGATGGAACACACAAAGGAAAATCAATGAGATTCCATCAAGATTGCACCAAATCTGTAGCAGTGCTAGAAATTTATTCGTCGCGCAAGCAACAACAGAAATTTTATTACTCACTCTCTGTTCCCTGTGAATGATGATGAGAAGATAAACTCTCTATTGGCTTCAGATGCAATCCGCGAAGTCTGCACACCACCTACTCCCCTCCCAGCAGCAGATTTCTGGACCTCATCTATCTCACGGCGGAAAGCGACTGTTTTAAGATAGGCCTGTATCTGTAGCTCTGAAAATCTTCTGGGGGCCTAAATTATGAACCAAAAAAAAATCAACCATAATCTCCAGAGCAACAAGTACCTTAACATACAATAAAAATGATAAGTAGTTTAGAGCAATGTAAACATAGAAGTATTCCTACTAACAGTGAACAGTGTCGTCGCAGAGGAAGTGATAGCATCAAGAATATTGGAAGAAAAGAGCGATACTACCAAAAAAAATGTTTTCTCTAGGATATCCATACAAGGGTGTTCAAAACGCACCTTTTTGACCTTTTGATACTTCTGCCTGTTCTCAGCCATCAGTCTCTCTCTCATCTACAAGTAGGAGATCAGTGGGTGAAGTAACAACTGGAATTTAATCGCCCGATGTTCATTTCTATAACTTGAACAGAAAACCCACCCTTCCTGGCCATCATGATGAGCATAAAAATAGAGAGAAAGGCACACTTACCTGAACAAGAAGATCGAGTTGCATGGATGGAGGCAAAGCAGCCAAGATGGCAGGATCAATTTTCCCATGCATCTCTGGCTGCACAACAAAGACGGTGGAAGCAAGTAGTTAAGAGAATTAAAAACTGAGGAAAAAGAAAAATTTAGCCCCTGGTTTAGCTAAAAATCAATTTTTTAGTAGATTTTGATAAAAGTCGATGAAATGTGTAGTAGAATAGTTGATAAAAGTTTTAGGTCCCGGTAGAAAATGAGTTCGAGGAAAAAATAAGTTTTGAGAAAATGGGGTCCAAACAGGGGCTTAGTGTCCTCTACCTACGACTTCCAATAGTGAAATAACTATGTCCTTTGAGACCTGAAGCCTGAACTAATGGACAGTAATTTATGAGGTCTCTTATCAAATCATCAAAAGAAAAAGGAAATCCTTACCAGTATCATTTCTTCGTCTTCATTCTCATCATCCTCTTCATCTGGAATTTCTGTGCCAGATGTTGAAACATCAGCAGTAAAACCATCTTCCTCTGCCGCAAGGGAGGCTGCTAACCTTAATTAACTTGTCACCAGAAGTCAGAATATTTAATCAACACAAAAATAAGAAGAAAAAATAAATAATCCAGCGAAGAACTCACATCTCATCCAATTCTTCTTGTTTGTAACTTTCGGGAACCACATCATGTCCTCCTTTTGTGTTCAGCTCCATCTCTGTCTCGTCCAGGATGGGCTTTTTTCCTTTGATATCATTGTTCTGTCTCTGCTTCTCAAGATCCAAAGCCAATTCTTTCACCCTCATTGCCTTGATCTATCAACAAAAATTGAATACATAAAAAAATTATACCCCCTACAACATAAACATACTGTTGAAAAATGTGTGTAACAGGAGTCCTCATTGATACTATATAACTTTCAAAACCAAGCATTCGAAAACTAAAAAAGGAAAACAAATTAAATCTGAGAAAATACAAAAACAGAGACACTGAAAGAATACTGGTATCCAGCTCAACCAAGTAGAGGTCTTCAGTAATAATTCAGTAAAAGATTACAACTTTAAACTGATGATCGTCCAATTCACCTACATTTCATCAAAAATTCTTTAAACCAAATAAAAGAAGCCAGAAATTTCCACCAAACTCACATGATTGAGAAGCAATTTCTCAGCGGTCTTTCGGATTTTAGCCTGGGCATTCTCGCGCTGGCGTCGGCGTGCAATGACCGTCCGGCGCTTGAGAGCCGGTGTGCCTCCGTCGAAAACGAAGACAGGCTTTGTTCGGAGGTAGAGAAGCTTGCAAATGCGCCTAAAAAACCCCAACAAATGAGCGTTTCGGACCATCTCTCCCTTCTCATCTCGCATTGCCTTCATAAACTGTATCATCCATATACTAGCATCTAGAATCTCAACAGAAAAACAAGAATATTAAGCGTTAATATTACTGCATGCATTACACGAGTTTGAAGGGTTAGGGTTAGGGTTTTGACGGAGGGATACCGATGGCGACTTTCTTTCCGGCGAGGGTTTCAACGGAGACACGGCGGCCGACCGGAGCAAGCAGTTCCCAGAGGCCGTGCACACCCATTTTCTCTGCTTTGCTCTGTTCGGAGCAATCAAGATTCTAGTTTTGGTAATTGTTTGTTGCAGTACTACGTCGTTGCCGCCAATATGTAATGTCGGTTGGTCTACTTGTAAAGAAATGCGGCGTTGACCGTTACTTGGAGTGCTATTTTGATTTATTTTTCGGATAAATTGCATGTATGGTCCTATAGTTTGATTCATTTTACACTTTTAGGCTTTGTTTTTTTCTTGATATTTAATTTGCTCCCTCCCAACAATGTAAATTTTTATTTAAGGGGTCATACATGAGGCAAATTTATGTGATTGGTTCTCGGTCCTATTCATTTGTGAAAATTGTGTTAGTGATTGGTCATTGGAAGGACTTTGTGAATTTCTATCTTTGTTAGATGACACTTATGCCAAGATATGTGTTCTTGATATTGTATTTGTTAGCTTCTTGTGTTATATAGGGCAGAAGATGATGTATCCATTATTTTTTATTATAATGGAAGATTATTCGGACTTGAACATTGATGCAACGCGGAAAAAAAAATCCAAGCTAAAATTTTAAGAACACAAAATTTGGAATCTACCAAATTATGAAAAAATAAGCTTACGGATTTTATTTATTGAAAGATGATTAAAAAAATGAATTCGCCCTTTATTCATAAGGATTTACATGAAAATCTAGTTAAAATAAACTAAAATTGGAAAAGATTCGAAATAAACTAAATGACAACAGTGGCACTAAAACTTAAAAAGCAATTTTTGAGCCTTAAAAGAACTCGGATAGCCGAAATCCATCAAATGTCATAGCATGGCATTGCATTCTACTTGTCTTACCGTTCTCTTTCCAAAATGTAATATTGGCCAAAATCGAAACTTGATTGCAATACTTGCACTTTTGCCAATTTTCCTTTTTGGTCCAATTCTTCTTCAATTCAATCAGTCATTTGTTCTACATCAGACATGGAAGTAGATACATTGTCGAACCACGTTAAATATTGTGTCGTTTATTTCGCGCATTATTTATTTGATTATTGCTCTATTTGATTATCTACTACTGGGTTGGACAAGAAAGTGAAAGTTGTTTATTCCGTTGCATTGTTGTTAGATGTCATATTAGGTAATAGTTTAATTTCCCAACAAAATGAAGTTTAGGCAATGGCGGAGGTAGACCGATACCCTATGGGGCATTGTTACAATTTATGCCAACGAGTTTTGCTCTAAAACGCGGTTAATGAGCTCATTATCAACTTCATAAAATACAAATGTTTAAATATAGAATTGTCGTATGCATATGTTTTAGATTTACAGTTTAGTTTAAAATAATCGTAATCACAATCCCGAAGTCGATACTGCATCCTTCTTTTTACATCATTGCCGGTTGTAAATATTCCTAAGGAAGATAATTCCAACGTTGGTTGACATTTTTCAGTGTAAAATTCAAGAATGATTCAATTGAGAGTGACACAACAATATATACAACAGCATAAGATTTATCTATGGCCGGCACATTAGCTAATTCTCCAGTGCTTATTGCCTGACTTTGTCAATCCATGGATAATTCCATCACATAAGAAGACAATAACTCATTGTATACTTCGCCAATCGCCCTTTATAACTAACCAGATAATTCCAACATTGGAATTCCCTCCTTGTGCTTGCCAAGAGCGTATGATGCAAATCCCAGTTTGGACATGCCTCATACCAATTTTTCTATTCCTAGACACGGCAAATTCTCAAGAAGAACTAGTTAGGAATGTGTTGGTTGAGTTTATGTCGAAACTTTCAAACAACAATGGTTTCTCTGATCCCAATATGGGCTGGAGTTCGAGCTCTCTCCCGTGCAAGGATAAGTGGAAAGGAATCACTTGTGACCAGACGAAAGTAAAGTATATCGTCCTTGATGGCTTCGACTTCTCGGGATTTTTGGATGCACGCGTTCTCTGTAATGAGCAATCTTTGGCTGAATCCCTACAGATCCTTAGTCTTAAGGAAAACAGTATTCGAGGTGAGAACTTGGATGAAATTGCAAACTGCAGCCAACTAACTCAGTTGCTTATCGGTGGGAACCAGTTCTCGGGTAGCCTCCCGAACTCAATTTCCCAGTTGAAGAATCTCAAAAGCCTTGATATATCTCAGAACAAATTCTCAGGCCCTTTGCCTGATCTGCCCGAAATATCTGATTTGGAAGCGTTTCTGGCTCAAAACAATCAATTTACAGGTGCAATACCGAATTTTGATTATTCAGAATTGTCCGTGTTCAATGTATCGAACAATAATTTCAGAGGAGAAATTCCTGATAGAGGGATTCATTTTGACATTAGTAGCTACCTCAATAATCCTCAATTATGCGGAGCCCCCCTGTCTGACAAATGTCGGTCATCATTAGCCTCAGAGTTGGAACCCTCAGCACCACCAGACAAACCAAAAGACGGCATTTCAAATAATCAGATTCTCATGTATTCAGGCTATATTCTGATAGGATTAGCTGTACTTTTCCTCATGCTCATCTGGCTATACAAGCGAGGCAAGAAAAATGATGAGAAACTTGAGGCTGATAACAGAGTAGCCGCAGTTGATGATAGCATCATGAAGCCTAGTTTCTCGACTGTGGAGTTGAAGGCTGGAGAGATAAGTAAAACAGGAACCTCAACTATTTCAGCCGATCAATCCATGGTTTCTTCATCACTTATCGTTCTTACAAGTCCAGAGGTGAATGGACTAAGATTCGAGAATTTGCTCAAGGCTCCGGCTGAGTTGCTTGGGAGAGGAAATCACGGTAGTGTGTACAAAGTGAGGTGTGAAGCTCAGGGGATGACTCTTGCTGTGAAAAGGATTAAAGACTGGACGATATCGAGTCATGATTTTAAGCAGAGAATGCGAAGACTTGACCAAGTGAAGCATCCTAATGTATTGCCTGCTATTGCCTTCTACAGTTCAAGACAGGAAAAGCTTCTGGTCTATGAATATCAACCAAATGGGAGTCTTTTTAGGCTAATCCATGGTATTTCCTCTTAAGAATCTCCCCCATTTTTCTTTTTTTCATCTAAAGATGGTTTATCTCATTTGTGACACATGTAAAACTTACAGGAAACCAGTCTGACCAGGCATTTGATTGGGAAAGCCGAATACTTGTTGCGTCCACTATAGCCGATACCTTAGTATTCATGCACGATAAACTATACTACGATGGAATAGCCCACGGGAACCTAAAATCCTCAAATATTTTGCTCAATACAAGCATGGATCCATTGATAAGTGAATACGGACTAATGGTAGTCGACAATCAAGACCGGTCTATTGTTGCAAGTGTCAATAGTTTCCAAGCATCTGGAGAAAAATTCAAAGAAGATGTTTATGCATTTGGGGTGATCCTTCTCGAAATGCTTACTGGAAAAATGGCCCTGAACAATGGATTAGACCTGGATAGTTGGGTTCTTGCTGTGGTTCGTGAAGAATGGACCGTCGAAGTATTCGATAGAAACTTGATAGGCCAAGGAGCTAGTGAGGAGAGGATGGTTAACCTATTACAGGTTGCTATTAAATGTGTCAATAAGTCCCCACAGGCTAGGCCTAACATGAACCAAGTTGCGCTCATGATTAGGGCGATAAAAGATAACGATGATAGATCTACGGACGTTTCTGAATTATCGATTATTACACGGTGAGTAAGAATCAGGAAAAAAAAATTGGCCCTTTTGTTTGAAGGAAAAAATAATGTACTTGTATGAAACTTGCATATGTGCATTTCTTTTCTTTATTAATGTAGAGTCTAATGATAGTGTGCTATTACTTTTTCATTTGGTTCACTAATCAAGATTATTCGTGGTGTTTGCAAAATTCATATTCTCACACAAATTTTTCGCCACTCTTTCAATGTCCAATAAATTGGACATTATAGAAAAGAGACGTGCGAAATGTTTTATCAATATTATGGTATTCAATTTAATCACAAAATAAAATATTATATTGTTGGAAAATTCCAACATATGGGACCACATATGTAATATTTTAAATGTATGATGCTATTTTTAAAGATTAGTCAATTAAAGCAATCCATTAAAGCTGAATTTTAACTAATGGGTATTAGATTCCATGGAAATATAGTGTAGAGACCGAAATGTTTGTTTTAAATTGATGAGTGGCCAATTTGAAATAATTGAAAGATAATAACTGCACATTCAATTATTATTATTTATCATGGGTTTACGATCCCCAACATTGAACGTGATTTTCATTCTATGCATCATCATCAATAGAGAGAAAATTTAAGAGGAGATCGCAAATCAATTTGGAAGATCATAACATATTCAAACAATGAATCAAACATATATGGATCAAGGTATGCTTCAACTTTTATCTTGTTGTTCTCATTGATTTCAACATGGGGGGATTATGTGCATGTAATTAGGGTTTGATAAAGTTTTTTTGGATTGATAATCCCTTTTCAATTTTCTATCAAGTGGTATAAAAAACACTCCACTGTTAAATCTTTGAGAAATTGAGTTTTTAAAATCCTGAATTTTGGATTATTTTGATCTTCCTGCTATTTTATGGAATTTGGCATGTTATCACATGGAAGCAAGCATGTTATTATATGGATGTTGGTATAATTAAGGATTTTCTTCCAAAATTCAGATTTTATAGTATTTCTCCGAGAATATGAGGAAGATAATGAATTGATAGAAAATGATCCAATCAACTTCTATTAGGCCATGCAGGGTTCTAACTCTCAAAAGTGAATTGATG
>CAIGRL010287496.1:0-12591 GCA_903798325.1 Fraxinus xanthoxyloides
AAAAAGAAGTAAAAATCTTGTTCACTGTAGTGTACAATCCTATGTAATGTTCTACGGAAATGGCTGTTTATCTTTTTCTAAGTAGTTAACTAATTCAAAGAACTAGGTAGACTTGAAGCCTGTAATGAACACAATTTTTAGAATCATAAACATGCCATATTGTTAATAGTACTGCATGGGTCTTCCACTTAGATTTTACGAGACTCACCTTCATATCTCGTGATGAAACTATCGTTCTAGTGGATGAAGCCGGAGAAGAACATCCAACAAAGCAGGGCTTAGTGGTGGATGGAGGGGTTTTGCAATTGACCACGAGTTAATCGATGGGGATGAGTGTGGTTTTCCAATTTGTTTCTCCTATGACATTTAAGGTAATCTTGGGGAGTTCAATTTCATTCTTGATGGTTACATTCTATTTACTTTTGTATATTGTTAATGACCCCATGGAGGTACTAAAATGCAAAAATTGCTTGCATCCAACTTTGAAAACCCAAGGCTTACAATATTTTGTACATTGGATAGCATATGATGTTTCTACCAATGCACATGGCATAGATAAATTTAGGGGTGTTTGGTGTAAAGTATTTGATAGGATTAGATCATGCGTATGTCAAGATTTTAGTTCATGTTTGGTACAGATTCTGTAAAAAGAAAATAATAAAAAAAACTACTTTCATAATATCTATTCTCAGAAAATTTACATCGAATAGGCACTTAAATTCATTTTAATTTTGTCAAAGTGCTATTGATCTAACCTACCAAGGGTGCCATTTGCACAAGGACAAATAAGTTGCCCTTTTAAGAAACAATAATTTTTGAAATCGACTATATCTTTTCAAAATATATTAAGCATCTTAATTTTTGAAATTGATCTTGTTTTAATGGGAATATGCTCTCAAATTCCTTCTACATTTATAAACTATAATCATATTGACGTTCATATTGTTGATACTTGGTTATTTCTCATCATATATGTTAAAGTTCTTATCATTCTTGTTATTTTTTATTACACGTAAATTTCAGCTTGACATTAAAAGGGTTAATGAATGATAGCTGATTATTCTTCTACGTTACTTTGTACTAAAGACAGACAAATTTGAAGGTACCATACTCGATATATATTACGTATTGTGTAAAAAATGTAGAAAACACTAGAAAATATATTATCGTGGTACGTCTGGACTACGTAAGAAAGAAGCAATATGATAAATTTTTGGGATATTTTAATGCATATTCTACTTAGCAGACGACCATTTGGCACGTAGGGTATGCAAGTGACCATTTTGCTGTCTAGTCAAAAAAGGACGAACCAAAATTAAAATCTTATATATTGTAATGTATATAATAAAATCCAGTCCGCATATCAAACATATACTCGATAAAAATATCAAGCAGAAGAGTGGCTGGCATTATTCTCTCATTCCCTTTTATTAAGAGGCACACTAAATTGCATATCTAGTAATTCTTGCAACTATAAATATTTCTTGAAAGCAAAAGAATAAGTTTTCGAGAGGTATATTTGCTCATAATTTTGCCAATTGTTGACTGAACGACGGGTCAATGCACACAACGACCTGCAGTGTTTTTCAATAAAGGTATTAAAGTATCGATATAGCAATCAAAAATGAAAGGAATTAGAAAGTGAAAGAAACTGTCTTGTGACAATGAATGAATACCTTGCCAACACTTTTACCAGAATGAAGATAGTCAACCGCATCAGCCACCAAATTAATGCCTAAAAATGGTTTTGGATCGACAGCAACCTGTCATACAGAGATAAAGCAAGTCTCGTGAAGATACGTGTATAACCCCAAATAGCTTAATAATTCATTATATTGTTCGCTCTTGTCCAATGTGTGATCCAAAACATGTACATGATGGCCCAAGTAGTTCAATAATCCGATTCAAGAATAATTATGTCAGTAGGTTATGAGAACTTGCGTCCAGTAATCGAGACTGATGAAACTTGCACAGCATATGTGAACCAAAAAGTGCCAAGCAAATGTATTATACCTTGAGCTTTCCCAAGGAGTAAAGATCAACGAGCTTATCTAGATGCTGCTGCCAGAGGTGAGCATATTGTACTAAGAAGAAGCCAGCCTGAAAACATTGGGCATCAAGCCATTAAAATTGCACAAGACATAAAATATCATGTGCTCGTAATTCAATCATGAGATATTTTTGAAACAAAAATGAAGTTCAAAGTCAACGAAGGTGCACAAGGAGGGACAAAATATCTTCAAGTCATATTTTGGGACATGTATGGATGTAATCATTTACTCAAAATACTAAGCCATTCAGTTTGGAGTAAATTAAGCTGGAAGACAATTTTACAAGGCCAGTAAACTTTGCCTTTGATCACAGGTCAATTTGCTAAGGACTCGTTAGGTGAAATGGAGATTCTACTATTTGTGCAACAAAATCAAGAGGCTACTGGCATGAACTTCTACAGATTAATATTTGATAACAGTAGGAAATATAAAGATCATAGCATATTCCCATAACAGCATTAACAGCAGTAGAAAGGCAGGAAAAAAACGACGATGATAGACTGGGATCAACATACTGAGAAAAGTTGTTGGACAAAAATCTATAATGAACATCCTCAGTAAACCAATAGTCTAATAATACACCCAAGTATTAGTGCTCATTCTTACAAAACGTGAACTAAAAAATATCTATCTGAAAACATAAGTACACTTAACTGAATTTAAAGCCAAATACTACTTCAAAGATATACAGTATTAACAAGGAAAATGGGAACCAATCGATTTTTTGATAGCAGCAAAATCAGAGTAAAACAGATGATTAACACGTAAAATGTATAAAATATCGATCACTTACTACAGTCTGGCTTTTGTTCAGAATCTTTTCACATAACCCAGTATAATTTCGTGGCTTCCACCCCTGGTCTCCTCGATACTAAAACCAGATGAATATGTTATCAAAAGTTTAAAAAGTGAATTGAAGATCAAGAATTAAATGATAAAGAAATTTGTTTCCTTTGAACTATGTATTAGTCTAAATTTAAGATGGTCAATCAAGGCTGACGCCAACAGATTGAAATACATACTATATATGTTCAGAATCAAGCCCTAACCTGAGAAATCATTCCAATCACAACAAGTCGTCCATATTTTGCCAAAGCATTCAAGCATAGATCAAACATTTCACCACCAACAGACTCGTAGACAATATCAACACCTTTAGGGAACTCAGCCTTTAGTACCTGGAAACACAAATAGAACATACTTGCAATACTGGAAGCTCTTAAGCATTTATATTGTGGTCCATGGAAAAACTCTTATAATTAAGCATTTGTATAGACATCCATTGTTCCCTCCCTTTCAGAAATAAAAGGCCATCCATTTGCATTGAGTACATCAAGAAAATCTCCATATAACATAACCTTGGAGTTTCCCTTTTATGATTGATCATGGAAGTTTTTTTTCTTCCGATTCATATTTTGATGTGGAACTTCATGCATAGTAAGTTCTAAGGTTTTCCTCTCATGAAAGACCCTTAATCCCTTTTTGAGTTTCCAAGTGTGAACCT
The DNA here is from genome assembly GCA_903798325.1 of Fraxinus xanthoxyloides. Lineage (NCBI taxonomy): Eukaryota > Viridiplantae > Streptophyta > Magnoliopsida > Lamiales > Oleaceae > Fraxinus > Fraxinus xanthoxyloides. The sequence continues at coordinate 3,556 of CAIGRL010287496.1, forward strand.
CATGCTTTGATTTTATAAAGCCTGGTAGGTTAGTTTGTGCTTGTGTTTTATGTTACCATATCTATTAAGTTTCAACAGTGACCCCTTCTTAATGGCTCTTTTATGTATGTCACTTTATCTTAGTTAAATTTCATGTTTAAGTAATGCACCTATTCTTGATTTCTCTATAATTCAAGGCTATAGGTGACTAAGAAATAACGACAAAGGAACTGTTCACTTAATAGTTGTGCCTAACACAGCACAACGTGATTAACCTACCAATCCTAATATTCTCTATTTAAGACCAACTCAGGACTGTCAACAATTGAGTCACTTCTTTTATAAAAGAAAAGAGGGTGAACTAGCACACCCAAACTTAATGTGAAGTGCCAAATATATATTGACCTTTGACCCTTTCCTAAAAAGTTGCAAAATTATAAAATTCCTCAAAGAATCTTCAAATCATCTAGTCTTTCGCCAAAGGCCCAAGAGGTTTTACTTCCAAAAAGTTGGCAAATAAAAAATAGTTGTAGACCTTGTTCAACATTAGAACAGAAGTAGGCAAACCATGACAATATTTGTGGCCACTCGCCACATAGCAGTCAGACCGATTATCATTGCAAGATATTCTGGAATCTGGAGGACTTTACAGAGAACGCTTCTTCACTATCCAAGGAATTCATCTTTTTATATTCTGGGAGTTTTATTTCTGATTAACAGCATTGAAGATATCTTCACTCAATAAATGTCAAGAAACTGTGTTTTCCCTACCAAGTTTCTTCACCAGGAGAACGAACGACCCTCCATTTTGATAAAGATGTTAAAAGAAAAATTAAATAGGATTGAGCTTTAACAAGAAGTGGCCCCCACATAATGGCATGTCTGCAACGTAGATCCATCATATCATGACTTTAAAGAGGTAGGACACGAAACCAAGAAAGAAATTGTTCCTATCACATAAACATGAGCAGTTGGATTTGTGTAGGTTAAATAAAAAAGAATGGAAGAGATCATAATCAAACAATTATATGTAAAACCAAAGCAAATTTCAACCTTGACGTGCTAGAGTGCATTATATTTTTCCACCTTCCACATCCTTACTCTCTGGCCACCATTTATGCAAGTGCAAACTAAAAAATGAAACAACAAAATCTTCAAGAGACGTACAGTTTTGATATTTTCTTCTTTATAGTCAATGACTCGATCGACTCCTAAATCTTTCAAAAGCTTGGCCTTTTCTTTGCCTCCACAAGTTGCAACAACGTTATTTCCAGCTAGTTTAGCAAGCTGCAGTAAGTAATAGTTGTTATAAACTCATTAGTATTGCAGTAAGAATGACCGGAAAGGAATATTATTTCTATTTGGTACAATTTAAGAGATGTTACACATTCTTGGTGATGCAAATATGGACCAAAGTGATATAAGAAATCTAGAAGGATCTTATTCAGTTCAACGTCCCAAAACCGTAGACGGTGAACAGAAACAGTGGACAAATATATGAAGGATGGACATTGGAGCAGTGGCAAGGATGCTCTACTGCAATCTGGCATCAAGAGCTGACAACATATAAAGGCCACTCCCCAGGTAAAGCTGTATAATTTAACCTATCCAACCAACCTCATAGATGGAAGTTTCCCCCAAGTAAAAGGGGCGATCAATTTAAACGAGTAAAGGCCAAAAGGATTGGGATAGTTTCTTTAAAACACATAAATAGATTAAGCATCACCATGCACGTTGCAAGTGTTCCATGTATTATTGGCATATGTTAGTGCTGACAATTTACTTGTACAAAAATATTAGATGAATATCCATGTCATCATTAAAAATATACCTGAACAGCAAACTGCCCGGTGCCTCCTGCAGCAGCAGTGACAAGAACTACTTTTTCTGATTCCATTTGAGCCGCCTACAAAGTTAACAAATGGAGAAAGGCTTAATAATATTAATTGTTTAATTGAAATACATCTTCAAAATGAAATAACACGAACAAAAGGTGTTTTCTACTAGCTGCAAAGATGAATATAAAGGTTATGCTGACAATACGGTACATTCAAACAAAAATTCTTGAATAAGGCAGAGAAGAGTAAAGCAATTAAGAAAGAATAAAAAGTATCTCAGACATGAGTGAAGAAAAACCTTTTCTAAAGCTATAGATGCTGTCAATCCTGATGTGAGCATGGCAACAACTTCTGGATCTGGTCTTTCCACAGGAAGGATGTGTTTTGAAGGTACCTAAATTACATGTTTATGCATATTATCACCTCAAGAAATATGAAAAAATAAAAACAGAACAACAAAACCGACCTATCTCAAATTCAAACAAATATAAGAGGGTGTTTGGTGTAGATTACAATCAGATTTTAAGTGGATTGTGATAGAAGTTTTTGAAATGTGTGGTTGAAAAGATGTTGGACCCATGAAAGATGGTGGTTGATATTGATTGTTTGACTTTGACTTAGATTAAAATTTGGCCCAAACAAGCCCTAAATGTTTTACCGCGGTGAATTCAGCATAACTTCCAAAAGTCATTATTGCTGCCGGAGTGCCAGGCTCTAAGTTTTTAACGGAGTCACCTACAGCAACGATTATTCCCACACCCTGAAATATAAGATAAGAAGATTATGTTTGTGAACCCCCAAATAATTGTCTGATCTCAGATAAATCAAAATGTACCTGAAATAAGAATATAATGAACTAATATTAATGGAAAGATCGATGACAAAGCAAATGGAAACAAGCATTAAAATGGCAATATTCCATAACGAATTACTTCTATCGGTCAATGGACCAATATATAGGAACTCTCAAAAATGATTCATCCGTAACCAATAAACTGATACAGAGAGAGTCGTGAACCCAAGCAACAATTAAAACTAAAAACAGACAACCTAAAGACATCAAATCTATTATAAATGTACAGGCATCTTCATGAAGTTTGCATACATTTTACCTTGTAAAACTTTAGAAATATCTAAATAAACAACAATATCATGTCTATTTAACATATTAACTTCTGACATCTGATAATAACCAACACATAAAATGTTAGTGATAAGTTCGATTGAGTGCAATGCACATAAAAAGTCATGCAATATCTTCGTATAAGAGAATTACAAAATTTTATATAAAAAGTTCAGATATTTAAATGAAGCCAAAAGAATTTCATGGAAGATCATATGACTTAACAATTTTCAACCACACGCCAAAGACAGATTCAAGGAGATAGAGAAGCATCAAATGTCTCATGCAATGAACCATACGACCAGTGTGGAAGGTTTGAGATATACGTATGAGGATGTATCACTCGTATGAAGTAGAATGTCTAAAGGATTATATCTACGACACAAAAAAACAAAAAGGTCATACATATGATGAAGTTGTATCACATGTAACATAGAAAGAAACGAATATGTCAGTTGATTTGCATTCATTATTAAGACGACCATATTCGACGTTGACCTTTGATGTGAATTGTTTAAAAGGTCCTATGAATGATAATTTGGATCATACATCTGAAGAGGAACAACAGAAAGACCAGACACGGAATTGGTTGTATTGGAATTTTCAGAAGTCCATTGTTGATCATTCAAAATATTGAAGTATTTGAAGGACTTCATACATTCAATGTGACATTCTCAGAATCACAGATCCAGATCAAGCTATTGGAGGAATTAGACGACAAAAAATTGTCCTTAGAAGTCCAATGGACATTTTGCAACAAGCAACCGAAGAACACTTCCTGCAGAGACTTTCCTCTTTCTTATATAAAGATATTGTGTCACAATTCGCTATTAGTCTATAAGAATTCTTCCTATCTTGAAAGCTATTCAAGATACTAGTTTATAATAGGCAATAAACCTAAATTCTTCTGAAAACTCCAATTCACAAGATTTTTGGAACGTAAGAAAGACACTATTTGAGTTGTAAAGCTTAAAATCAGTTTTTCGTTTTTTTGCTCTATGATTCTCACATTACTGTGAAATATAAGCTTTCCTCTTTCTTAGTTTCAAGTTGTCATTGTAGTACTGTTGTAAGTTGGTATTTGATTCAATGAAACGAAACGGGAGATAGTTGTTGCTAAACTAGTGAAATACCAAAAGGGAGTCTTCTAGAAATGAATGAAGACTCACAAGTCGAACCTCTATAAATCTGGAGTCCCTTACCATCAGTTTAGTTTCTGCAACTTCATTTTTATTGATTCATTTATAAAGTGAAGATTCCAAAAGAAGAATCAAATAAGTATTGAATAAGTAAATGGCAGAAAAAAAATCTTCTAAGAATAGGATAGTTGTTTAATATATTCGAGTTCAACCCCCCACCCCAACATTTCCCCCCTAGATTAAACCTGTCATTTGGGACTAACACATATTACAGTTCGTGATGCAAACATGACGCCAATACCATTATTGAAACGTCAAATTTTGAATGAAATTAGTAACGAGCTTGAAATGGTATCGGGTAACTACAAACTTGCAGTTTAGGAAAGTGTACAAGAGTTTAAAACAGTCCAAAATATAAAGCAAGACATTCATTTCTAAAGAGCAGGAGCAATTACATGATTTAAATAAAGAAGGACATTTAGCATTCAGTATATCCTAACAACAAATGCCAACTTAAATGCAATTAAGCAATAAGAGTTGGAAGGAGCATGAGAAATTACTGGCGGTGTCTCGGACGATCAGTGCTTATTGTAAAATCATAGTATAAAATTTGTTTAAGTACACCAATTTACTTCTCAAATTATGCTAAACTTGAGTTAATTTTTCCCTTACCTCAAAGCCAGCATCAAATGGAAGACGGGATTCGATGTCCTTTTTGTCTCCACTAAAATACCGTCCTGAGCTAAAATTCACCTGTTACAAAATGCTTTACATTAATCCACTTGCCGATTCTACACAGAGGTCCCTCATCCTTAATGTATATGTACACTGGCTAAGCTTATTTCATATAATATTCCTTAACGCAATTAGTTTTAACCACATAGAGGCAGCAACACCAACAAAATAATTAATATGCAAGTAGCAAAGTGAAACTGCATTGGAAGATCCATAAATCTAAATTTTCCTACATATGTTATATAATCTAAGATGCACATGTATTATGCAACATATATTTCTTTTCTTTTTGCAAGATACAGGATACCAAACTTTAGGACATCTATTTCATTCACATAAAACTTATAGACAAAAAATTAAATCATAAGAGTACCAAACTTACATCACTCGCATTAACACCGGCATAAATGACTTTCAAAAGCACATGATCCTGTTTGAGGAGGAATCTCAGCGGAGTACGTATTACACTAGTAGCACTACGGAAATTGTGATTCAATGTGTTGACAACTCTGCAGAACAAGATCAAAAAAAGACTCATCAAAAAATAATCAATAAATGATTTTGTAAGCATTCATGCAAGAAATAGTGCATTAAAGAAACCTGGATTAATTTAAAGGAATAGACAAGAGGAACAATAACAGCAAGGAGGAAATAATTGCAACCACGACTTATACGAAATTGTAACCACATGCTTAATACGGTAAAACATGAGTAGATTCAAGAACATCTTAACCGAGTAAATTTTTCACTAAAGCCAAAAAGATCCCAACAAAAGCTGCCAAATAGTTAAGAAGAATGTTCTTTCAGCATGATAAGAAAGAAACCAAAAATCTAAAATTCATTTTCGGGAATGCATCTGCAAAACACATGGAAAACTATTCTGTTCTATTTTGGTCATATTCAACATGGTGACAAAACATTAAAAGAAAATTCAATGTGGAGGCAAGAAATCCACATAAAGAAGTTTCAAAGAAAAATGAGCAAAAATGTAATCATCACAATACTACCATAATGAAAGGGGAGCACTTGCACAGAGTTGCTTGGTTCCCTCTACAGAAAATTTTTCCACAAACAGTGTGGATTTTAGTACTCTGTTTCTCGCATATAATGACTGTAACATATTAATATCAAAATTTTCGACTTTTTCATTAGATCATCATATAATTCATAATAACTGAACAATGCCTCCTTGAGCCCACAAATTGGTTGTATTTCAAAGCCAAGGAATAAACATAAGAAGATGACAGAGAACTTCCACTCTTTTTTAATGCTGGTAACTGAATACATGTTTTCTTACAACTTCTCAAAACTTTGGGGTATTTGAATACTTAATGGAGACATCAATGAACACTTTCTCCTTTGTGTCAAAGGGCGCACACGATATTTTGCTTCTTCTGCAGGTGTTGGCCAATACTCTAAGCCCCTTCGCTTAGATATCCACAAGCAAGATCCAGCTTTAGTCTCATCACTTATAAGCTCAAAAGCGCCTACATATTTCATAATTAGAAACTCACAGCTAGAAGATAGGTTCAATGCAATAACACAAAAGTAAAAGATAATGACAGATTAATTCTTCAACTAATTTCTTAAATACTATAATGAACAGTAGATGCCTTGGCACGCATGATGGGATTACATACACAACCCAAATATCAATGAAGTTCCTAAAAATAATTACAATAGTTCTTACCTTTCACTACCATTTCCATCGGTAAGAAGCCTCCAATTAGATCAATAATTTTAGGATCCAATTTTGAGGCCAAATCAGTTTGCACAAACTGCAGGGAGAAGAGGGTTAATAAGTATTTTTTTATAGAAAAAATTTGTAATCTTAATTAGTATTTTAGCCACCACTGCTAAAAAGCTACATAAATGATGAGTTATACAACAGCTTACAGCTTGCTAACATCCTCTCTAAGAAATTTTAATCAGAAAGCTAAAAAATTTCACGTCACCACGTAGTTTGGAAAAGCATCCTGCTATAAAAGCCGATATTAATTGATTATGAAGCATATCTCTCTCCCTCCCTTCCTCCCTCTCTCTCTCACTCACACACACACCCCCCCCCAAGAACTTAATCTTCACCACCATCAAACCTCATCCGAGTCATGATTCAAGCTCACCGGCCAAGCCTCACAAGATAACCATTACCACAACCACTATCGTTCCGACGTCCTAGTCCACAACCATTCCGTCAGCTTGATGTTGCTATCTAACATATCCAACTTACAATTAACAAGCTTCCTCGCCGAGTTAACCTTTAAAACCATTAACTCCGCCTCTTCTCCTACTAAATGCGCTAGATTAACCAACAATTTTTAGGCGGTTTTCACTAGTTTTAAGTCTATTCTGTGAAGCTTTGGGTGATACGTGGTGACAGTTGATGGAAACTTCTGACTTCCGAATGATTTCAGTGAAATTGGATTGGAGTGAGCGACAAATAGTGGTCTGTTTCCTCATTCATTTCAGGTTAATTAACGAGTATGTTAGGTCACAGTGGGGGAAGAGGAAATGATGGTCATGCAGGTGGTGGTTTTTTTTTTTTTTGGCTCTCTTTGTGGCAGTCTTTTCCCTAAAGGTTCTGAGAGGTGGCAACGATGATCTCTTTGTTGGAATTTATGGGTACTCCGAAATATTTAAATGTGTGAATGTGTTTTGATTGGATACGGGTTAAAGGTGCTTAACCAAAAGTCACGATCTTTTGATAAGGTGTAATATAGACTATCAATTATGAAATGATACGATCTAATGGTTGAAATGAATTTTGTCAAAAGATGAGGCCGTTAGGGGGAGACACATGAAAATCTATAAATAGAATCATCATAATTCTATTTTCTCCCTCTACAAATCAATTCCTCGTAATTGATTACTAATTTTTTCTTTCTCTAAATTTTGTCAAAATAGTTTTCATATTATTTTGAGTTCGTGTTTTTATATTTCTTACTTTATATCTTCTAGTTTAGAAGAATACAGTCAAGCATAGGTTCACCTGATAAGATTAATAATGTGTTATATTAATTTTTTTGAAGAAATGTTGTATTTTGGGAGAATGACGTTCATCTGATCATGTTAGCACTAGCACTAGTGCAGGGTGCGAAATCCATTTTAAGGAGATTTGTATTCGCATACTTCGCTTTATTTTATCTCCTTCGATTTCTGCCTTTTTAACGTTTGAATAAGTAGTAGTTTGTTCATTATTACGCATGTACTACGATTCGATAAGTCGTTACACTAGTATTTATATACAGGTATTTTTTATTAACCGGATATAATCCATACGCGAATTTATTCAACACTCTTTTTGGCCTCAGGCATTGGCCATCGATGATGGTGCTATCCTGATTTTTGGATTATAGTTGGTTTCTTTAAGGATGCATTTGCAGTTACTAAGAAAAATCAAGTTCACTGCCTGTTAACTGTACACAACTTTTGATGAACGAACAGGATCAAAAGTGAAGACCTACTTGAAGATCTGGATATAATGATTAATTAGCATTTTTCAAAATGCAAGATGTGCAGTTGTATCAAGGATTCCTCCTTGATATTTTACGAATTGATAATTACAGGTCGGTCGACAATGATGACACTACTGCTTCCTACTACAAGATGATTGATGATGAGTATTTTATTACTTTTATTATTAAAGAAGATTTTAGAGAGTGCCACATGTATAACGATGGCATTGGACTAAGTCTTGAGGCCACTTACGCCTTTTAGTCCTTCATCCCGTTCTCCATTTCCAATTACGAGATGTTTCTTCCCTACAATTAAGGTAATCCATTGTCCTTAACTCTTCTCCAAGTTAAATATGATAGACAACTCTTTGTCAAGCACCTCAGACTCGCATTGCTGAGAATCATTTCTATTCCATATTATCTTACACATCAATGTATCTTATGACTTAAGACTTTGGGCCCAGTAGGTCCACTAACTTTGACCCGATCTCGAGCTTATGGGCCCGACCTTGGGCCCCCACAATTTGGCCGGGTGTGATTGGTCACAGAGGTCGGGGTTCGGGATACGAACCGGTCCACTAACCTCTATCCAATAAGCCCCTCGACTTTCGCAAACGACTCTTGCTAACACCACCCCCCCATCCAATACGAACTCCTAATCCACCACAAACTCATCCATTAGCTTGTACAATCCTATTAGGACTCAAATTGACTATGAAAAGATCAATCCTTCTAGGACTCCGCCATCACCTCTCTATAAATATGCA
>CAIGRL010287687.1:0-14960 GCA_903798325.1 Fraxinus xanthoxyloides
TTTTTTTTTTTTTTTGGTCAATGGTTGTGCTAGGGTTTAGAGAAATTACATGAAGTGCGATATATAGACAAAATTTCACAATTGAGTGCATAGTTAGTTTTATTGCTTGAATCTCATTTGTTCTGATTGTAGTTTGTATTTTTTTTTCCTCTTCAAAAGAGAACTCTACGTATTTCACCATTTGATTGCACCATGGGGGTTTTATTTGCTAAGATGCGAAATTATGTATATGAACATGGTAAATCAACTTTCTAGATTACGTGGACCCACATTTCTCCAATTGAATAATCTTAAACAATGCTATGAATTGGGGTACTTTGAGCCAATAAGGTATCTATATAGGCTTGAAAAGAAAATGTTGAGTAAGGAATCATTCTGTTTAGTTATTGATGTTGACTTCATGAATGAAATTACTTGGTGACATAAGAGCTGCAGAGTTGTATTGTTTGAATTGCCTTAAGATGATAAAATACCTGCGACAGTTGTCGTGATTGATCTTGAAACTGGTGGGGTGCTAGAGAGTGTGAATATATCGATTGAATCTAAAGTTGGACAAGAATATCAAAGTAGGGATAGTGAGATTGGATAGAAATTGTCTTATGCTATCGAGGATTTGATGACAAATTAGAGGGTGATGATCTTTCGATTGTTGATGAAAATAAAGATGGTGTGGATGAGATTGGGGATCGTTTTGTTGAGGCTGATGGTGTGGATGATGATGGGGATGAAGTTCTAGTATAAGCACATGTTACGAAACCAAATGCACAAATAATGGAAGAAGATGCTATTGATGTTAGGACACAAGATGAGGAGTAGCAATATGTTGAACACAACACTTGTTAGATTTTAATATTGTAATTGACAAATCTGTAAACAAAATAGACTTAATTGTAATTTGTATAAAAAGTCAAGGAGTAATGTGCAAATAGATAAAGTTAAGGTGTTTAGGTCTAAGGTTCAAGAATGACAAAAGAAGGAAAACACAGCGCGAATTTTCGCTAGATTGTCGCCATGGATTGGCTTGTGCGTAAAAAACAAAACCTCTGTTGCTCGACTGTCGTACCTCCTTCGCTTAAGCGACAGTCTGTCGCTCAACTATCGATGAGCCCTTGCTCGAGCGACAGTGTTGTCTGAAATTTTTTTATTTCGCGATTTAAAGACTTTTTCCCTGATCCATTCGTTTCCTAACCTACCTATATATACCAAAACACCTCAGAATGGTTTTTTGTCAAGGTTGAATATTGAGAGAATTCATATATTTTACTTTCAACCTTCATCCTGTGAGATTTTTTTGGTGAGAAAAACATTGTCCACATAATCCAAATATCAAACCTGTCTTTCCTCTATATCTGTCAAAGTTCTGAAAATTGAGGGAAGTTGACTAGAGTTCCAGTATGTGAAAAACAAGGCATTCTTCGTTGATCCACGAGAAATATACAATTGCGCAAAGCAGTACTACAGGGTAGCAGATTCCACGGAGAGCTTTGGTAAATTGCAGCCAAGGATTGGTACAGGGAATCACGAGATCCACGGAGAGCTATAGGAATTGCAGTCAGGAGATCAGATAGTACGTATCATCTAGTCTAATAGACTGTAAGTTGGTTGAATCATTTATAGTAGATTGCTTGGCAAAGTGTCCGGAATTTTTTCCAGTTAAGTTTCTCCGTGATCATACCGCGTATTGATTTACTGCTTTATTTACTGTTCAAGTTATATAAATTGTGGTATTCAAATATAGGATTAAAGCTGACATGCATGTTTAATCATCTGGAAAAGAATTAAAAAGTGATTTTTTGCTATTTAATTCGTTCATTATTTTAATTCCGCATATAATACCTATTCACCCCATCTAGGTATTGTTAAGGTCGAACTACGCATTTTTCTGACCCTTATTTTATAATTCTAGATGAGTAAGTCATTGTCCGTACCTCCGTTCTTTGACAGAAGCAATAATGCCTACTGAAAAGTTCGAATGAGAACTTTTCTTGAGGTTTTGGATGAACGTATTTGGATTAGTGTTCAAAATGGGTGGGCTCCACCTAGAACAACTATTACTGGTATAGTTACACCCATTTATATCTCACCGTTGATTAAAACTAATTTGGATGAGTATAATTGGAATAATAAGGGCCTTTATGCCCTATTCATGGCTGTGTGCTGAGGAATTTAAGAGAGGTTCGATGTGTGAAACTGCTAAAGAGGTTTGTGATATCTTAAAAACCACACACGAGGGAACTAAAACTGTTAAAAATTCTAAATTGCAGATGTTAACCACTAAATTTGAAGAGATTAGAATGAAGGACGATGAATCGTTCGATGAATTCTATGCGAAACTGAATGACATAGTCAACTCTAGTTTTAATTTAGGTGAAAAAATCCTCGAGTCTAAAATTGTTAGAAAAGTCCTTAGATCCCTATCCGAGAGGTTTAGACCCAAGGTAACTGTGATAGAAGAAAGTAAAGACTTAGACGTTGTTAAGATTGAAAAACTTGTAGGATCACTTCAAACTTATGAATTCACCGTCTCACAACTTAAAAATGTTAAATCTATTGCCATGAACACCATTGGAGGAGAAGAGAGCGATTCCACTAATTTTGAGACTCTTAGGGATGACGAAATATCTTATTTCGTTAAAAAATTTCAGAAAGTGATGAGGAATAGGAGAAAGCCTCATGAGCGGAAAAGTGAGGTCCCTAATAAACTCTCGAGAAGTAGACGTGAGAAAAAAATCTTTAGGGCTCCCGTTAAGAAATTTCAATCCGTCCAATGCCACGAGTGCAAGGAATGTGGTCACATTAAGAGTGAATGTCTTAATCTGAAGAGGAGTTTAGGTAAAGAACGACGTAAGAATTTAGTCGTGGCCATGAGCGATGAGGAGTCATATTTCAGTTTTCAGACTGAGACATCTAGTGGTGAAAATGAACAAAAAAATACATAGCCTTCACTTTGATTGTTGTAATCGAATCTAATCGTGAGATTGAAAAGGGAAAATGGAAGATGAGAGTGAACAATCTGAAGAAGAGTCTGAGGATGAGATCGACATTCACGAGTCTTATAGTAAATTGTTTGAGGAGAGTCTCAAAATTAAGAAGGTCAATAAAACTGTCTTGAAAAAGGTTAATGAACTTGAACGTGAAAAAGAAAAATTGGTAGGTGACCTTCAAGACTTGACTAAAAAGGTAGTGAGTTGAAACTGGTTAATGAAAACTTGGAAGCTAAAGTTAAATCATTAACTAATGATCTTGATAAATCTAATTCTCAACTCCAATATTTTATGAGTGGCTCGCTGAAGCTGGACAATCTGCCGGGGATGAACAAGCATGTTGGTAATAGGCATGGCCTGGGTTATTTTATAACCGTGATGCTACTGCTAGTACATCTAGAATTACGTTCGTTCCTATCACTAACAAAGCTTGTGAGATTGCTTATCCTAAATCCAAAGAAAAGCATGTCATAGAATCGAGACCTACAAGACATCGTAGGGTCAATCGTCCTACATATCGGCAACAACCACCAAGCATGTTTTAATCTAAGTTTATTCCCACTTGCCACCATTCCCACTTGCCACCATTGTGGTGCATTGGGACACACTAGACCTAGGTGTCGTAAACGTGTGACTAGAAGTAAGAAACATGACTTCTCTAGTAATATTAACTTTCTTGCCAATCAAGTTAGCCATTTAATCGAGATGATGACTCAGTTAACCAAATTAACCTCTATTTCTAAGAAGGTCTGGGTTAAAAGGAGCAACTTGGAAGGTCGTGAAAATAGTTGTGCTCTTAATGGTAAGAACATACAAATTTCGCCCTAATTCGGTATTTGGGTGCATGCATGTGTAGTCAATTGAGTCCATTCATTCCTGCATGCATCCCATTTATCTTTTTATATATTTCTTATTGTTTCTATTTTTATGCATTTATTAACTTAATGTATTAATTTCAAAAAAAAAATGAAAAATTACAAAATATATTTTTGGCTAACGACACATTATGGTGATTTTAAACATGTCATATGTGACCAGTGTGCATTTATTTGTTTTACACTTTTCTTTCCATTACTTGGTCTGATTTAATGTGGAGTATTGAATATGTGTATAATATCCACACCACACACTATGATCTTGTGAGTGAGTTTTGATCGGATGTGTGAGATTTGGGATGACAGTCACGTGTTGGTAGAGTATCCTTGAATGTGACCTACATTTAGATGACCTTAACTCATGATGAGTCTCCCTACATTGTTTGAAAAATAATAAATAAAAAAATGTGTATACTTATTTGGTTCATCTTATACTTTTGTTCAAAAACTATTTGACTCGAGTAATTAAATTCGAGGGGTTTTTCATAACCTGGTGCCTATGGTCATCTGATTTGAGTTAACCGACTTGAAGCTCGTTACATGAGTCAATTAGTCATTTAATGGACAAGAGTTTGCACATAAAATGTTATTTACGAAAAAAACGATGAAAAAAATATATGCTAAAATTAAGGGGGAGATAAGAAAATTTATCATGTAATTGAGCTCGTTTTCAAGTCCTAATATTCATTTGGGTTTGATTTTTATTTGTAGTGTTTATTCTTACTTAACTGTGATGTTTGCATGTCCTTTCTCACAAATTGAAGGTTTGAAATCATTTTCACGAGAAAATAGTGACACTTTATACACATGAGTCACTTATACACTTGTGATTGCATGTATGATTATGATCATCGGATTGTCGTGAGCTTAATTTATGTATTATTAAAAAACATAAAAATAAATGCTATTTTTTCTTAATTTTTAAAAAATTGATGATATTTTTGTCATTTGAGTTTTCCCCCGCTTATTATCGTTGGGCCTTGCTCGAGCGACAACAACAGAAGCTGTCTCGCTTGCTTGTCACTCAACTCTTGCTCGAGCGACAGCCCATATTTCTGAATATTAACATTAATTTCAAGGGTTTCTCGCGTTTTTACCCATTGTTTCACTTGATTTCTCCAAATTATTCACAACCCACGCCAAATTGGTGTCGTACCCACTCCATACACATAATCACTTCATTGAGTAGCTATTTCATCAAATCATTGAACTTCAAAGGTAAACTTTGATTAACTTGATTTTTCCTCATTTTTGCAATTACTTTGGAATTTTTCACGTATTGATCATTATTTCTTCGGTTTTAGATATTGCATTACATTTGTTGATCAATGTTATAACTTATTATCCATTTGTGCATGATTTTTCAACAAAAAATCGGATTGAGGACCATTTTGGCATGATTTTTATGGTTTCTTATGTGTTTCTTAACTATAATCAATCATTTTGAGGTTGTGATCGTTGTTTTGAGTGATTTTGGAGGGAATTTTAATTTAATGTTGATTTCTTTGGTTGATCAAGTTAGATTGTTTGGGATTTGGCTTTAGTCCGTTGGAGTGCCATGTTGTTGGGAGTGTGCGGTTTGTTGGAGTCGGTTTGTTCGTTGGGGTTGGTGTTGGCATCATGTCATGACATCATGGCACGTGTCATGTCTTCACATCACCTACATTTAGGCATCACGGCATGTTGTCATGTATTCATGCTAGGGCACGTTGCATGTTATTCTATTTGCCTCGTTTTCCGTGCATTCATATATACCATGCATATCATGGTCTAGTATATTTCTTATACCAAGGTTTCAATGTTTTTGGTTCAATTCTTTCAAATGCCGCCTAGAAAGCCCGTACAACCACTTTGACTCCTGGTGCATCTATATCCTATAGTAGGAATATTTTCGTCTTTGCGATTGCCCCAAACACATTTGGATCACAGTTTTCTTTACGTCCCATTCTTTTTTAGTGCGAAGTCATTATGTTTAACCTATCCCCCGACTTCACTGCTATCTTCACATCTCGGGGTTGGAAACCACTGTTGGTAGAGTTAGTCCCCCCATCGAGTCTTGTGGTTCAGGAGTTCTATGCTAACATCTATGATGTTAGTGGGTCATCATTTAGGGTTTTCCTTCGGGATAGGACAGTTAAGATTACTCCGGGCGTTATTTTGAGTCTTGTTCATTTTCCTTGGATCGTCCATCCCTTATTCCTTTATCTCACTCTTGATTCTCTTCTGGCGGACTCCTTGGCCCGTTCAACGGTGTTTAACGGGTTTCTCGACCGAGTGGCCATACTACGATAGCCTAGAGTAGGTCACATGCTTCGTCTGAGCCTGCACAGCGTGTTGACTTGACTTTGTCGGCTGATCCGATTGATGACCTTATCTCTTTTAACCTTTTGGATTTCCCTTCTTTTTCAATTGCTCCTCGGCCCTCCGATATCTCATCGACTTCTACTTCGGCTTCTCCTCCTTCTAAGTCAGTTCCTCCTCCTACCGAGTCTGTACCTTCTGCTTCTGCTCCCATTGACCATTTGGTTGCGCTCATGGAACATATGACCGTGCTTATCGAGCAGCAAACTTGGATGATAGCGGAGATCACACAACTGCGTGCTACAATTGATCGACACACTACCGAGTTCACTACACTTCGGGGTACTATTGGCTTCAACATGGACTCCGATGGATTCGCCATCACTGGGATATGATATTGTGTCTAAGGAGAGACATATTTACATGATGATGCCGGTACTTCATAGTTTTTTAGGCTTACCGCTTGTCATTTTGTGACAAAATAGGGGAGTAGTATTATTTTTTTTGGGGCAGTTTTTATGTATTGTTTGAGGAGTTATCTCGATGTATCTAATTTTGATTGATGTATATAATTTTGATTATCTAGACGTAATTAAAATTTTTGATATATATAAAATGATTTTTGACTCAAAGGCATTTTATATTTTTATTTCAGTTCTACTAAATTAAGTTTGATATTTTAGTAGTATCGATGTATCTTCTTGGTATGTTGGGTTACATTGCTATTATGTCTTAATTTAGCAGGCATGTGTAAAACTGAAGAATAATATATGATTCTTAAATTGCCTATATTCTATGAACTGCTTTATTTACATTGTTTTCCACATATTTTACACTGGTGTTCAGTTGTCTATTTCAAGAAACAGGTGTTGATTGAAATGCAGAATTTGTTCAAGTCAGTTAGTGAGATGATGCAACAAACATTATCGATACAAATGATCACATCATTGAACCTGAAACACATGATGGTGAGGCAGAGGTGGAAGAAAGAAGATAATGAGGATATCTTTAAAAATTCTAATTATGAATAAGAACCAATTGATAATCAGGATAATACTTCAAGTTAAGTAAGGGATTCAAGTTAGTAATGGAGAATCCAAGAAATGACCAGAGAGGAGAGCAACATGAAAATGAAAATAATAATGAAACAAACTACGAGGATTTAGATAAACTGAGAAGCATGCCAAGTCATAATGAATAAGTTGTCCCATCTGAGAGTAAGAATGAATGAACTGTGGCTCAATCCTGCAACAGAAATGAAGATCTTAAATTCAAGATTGGTAATGCAATTATACTAAAAAGTGTGACTTCATATTCATATTGAGTAATGAGTTTGCTAATGATTATGTGTTATGCAGTCATGAAGTTTGATAACGCAAAGACTTTAAGAAGTGTAATTGTACAATATTTAGTGAAGAATCCTAGGCAACTCAAATATGTGAAGAATGAGTCAATGATGGTGAAAGTAAGAGGACAAGATAATTGTCCATGGGAATTATATGCTTACCAATAGCCATACAAGAGTCTAAGAATTAAGACCTTCAGAGATGAATATAGCCATACTATGTTATAACAGAATAGTAGAGTGCACGTAAGATTCTTGGCCAAAATTTATACATAAATTCATGTTAGATTCTAGGTTGTCTATTAGTAGCTTTGTCGAGATTGTAAAGGAAGATTGTATGTATGAGATTTCTAAATATCTGTTTTATAGAACAAAGGCAAAATGTGTAGAAGTTGTGAATGAAATTGTTCGTGAGCAATACAAGATTCATAAGATTATGGTGAGGAGTTGAAAAGGGCATACCCTGGATGTACAGTTCAAGTTGAAGGAGAATATTTTGTTTTTAAAGAGTTTATGGGCTTACAAGGAGGGATTCAAGGTTGGGAGTGTGCCCGTTATAGGATTAGATAGGTGTTTTTGAAGAGTGTACATGGGGTTCAGTTATTGGCAACAGTGGGGATTGATGGTGATAACTTCAACTTCCTAGTAGCTTGGGTAGTAGTAAATGCAAAAAATAAATCTAGTAGGAGTTAGTTCATAGAGCTTTTGATGTTTGACATTGGAATGTACAATAGAAGGGCGTGTACTTCCATTTTTGACAAGCATAATGGATTGGTCGAGGCTTTGCATGAGTTATGTAAAGATGTAAAGCACAAATGTTGTGCTAGACATTTATATAGCAATTTCACTTTGAAACAGAAAAGATTAACCCTAAGAAGTTTGTTCAAAGCTACAACAAAGTCTAGTACCGCACCTAAATAAAAAGAAATTATAAAGGAGATGAAAGAGGTGAATGTGGAAGACTTCAAATGGTTCGATGAAAAACCAACATCTTAGTAGGCAAGATCACATTTTCAAGAACATTCAAGGTGTGACATCTTGTTGATCAACTTGTTTTATGATTTTAATGCTTCTATAGTAATATCTTGGAAGAAGCATATAATCATCATGATTGAGAAGATTAGACTAACAAATGATTAGGATGAATGCAAAGAGGAAGTCAGATCAAAGTTCGGATCATGTCTATGATCTAAAAATTGTTGGGATTATTGAGAAGGCTAAATTAGACATCGGATACATGAAAACTTACTATCAGATAATGGAAAATTAGAGGTTAGGAACAATTATGGTTTAAGATAAGGTGTGGATCTGGTGAGACGTTATAGAAGTGACAAGAAATCTCTATATTTCTCAGTATATGAATGGTGTAAATTATAATAGCTTTATAGGCTAAAAAATCTTGTCTAAAATAAGAGGATTCCTAACCTAGTGATTAGGATATTGCTTTCTACAAATAACAATATACTAACCTAACAACCGGAAACAAACTTATAATGTTACCAACATTAGCTGATTTTTTCAACACTCTCCCTCAAGCTGGCTTGAAGATATCTTCCATAGCCAACTTGCTAACTAAGATGTTGAATCTCTTCTTAGGTAGCCTTTTTATAAGTATATCGGCAATTTGATCATTTGTTAGAATGTATGGCATGCAAATTAGATCACTTTCAATCTTTTCTTTGATGAAGTGTTTGTCAACTTCCACATGTTTCATCCTATCATGAAGAATGGGAATGTGAGCAATTGCAATGGCTATTTTGTTGTCACAGTAGACCTTTATTGGTAAGGAGTTGGAAACTTTCAATTCTTCTAGTAGTTTTCTAATCCACAGGGCTTCACAAACGCCTTAAGCAACGGACCTCTATTCAGTTTCTACACTACTTTTTGCCACTACATTTTTTTGCTATGCCATGTGACAAGATCTCCACCAACAAATATGCAATAAACTAAAGTTGATCTTTTGTCTGTTGTACTCCCAACTCAATCTGCATTGGTGTAGGTTTGCACCTGGTGATGTTCATGTCCTAGATATAGTATTCCCTCTCTGGGAGTCCCCTTCACATATCTTAAGATTAGGTAAGTAGCTTCAAAGATGAGTGCATGAATTGGCTAACCAAACTCACTGCAAATGCTCTTCCGGCCAAGTATGTGACAAATAAATCAGTCTCCCAACTAATCTTTGATATTTTTCTCTATCTATCATATCTCAACATTTGCAAGTTGTAGCTTCACATTTGGTTTACATGGTGTTTCGACACGTTTCCATCCAAGTAACCCCATTTCATCAAGTAAATCTAATACATACTTCTGTTAACTAATAAATATCCATACTTTAGATCTAGCAAACTCCATACCAAGGAAATACTTTAATGTGCCTAAGTCTTTGATCTCAAAATCATCAGCAAGGTTCTTCTTTAGTCTCAACAACTCGACCATATCATCTCTTGTCAAGATAATTTCATTTACATGATGATTAAGATAACAACTTTACCGTCTGTCAAGAGCTGTAGAACATCATGTGATCAGCTTGACATTGAGAGTAACCATGGCTTTTTACCTCCGTCCTAAAGTATTCAAACCACGCTCTAGGAGATTGTTTAAGACCATATTTTTTTAATATGTAAACTTTTTCTTGACCAAACATTGCTACAAAACCTGATGGTAGGCACATGGATACCACTTTCTCCAAATCTCCATTTAAGAATGCATTTTTTTACATTTAACTAGTGTAAAGGCCAATTGGAGTTCACTGCTAAGGACAATAAGACTCGGATTGAGTTTATCTCGGCTACTGGGGCAAATGTTTCTTTTTAATCTATTCCATATGTCTGTGTGAATCTTTAGCCACGAGTCTTGTTTTATATCTTTCTATATTACCATTCGTTCTACATTTAACTGTGAACACCCATTTATATCCCACGGTCTTCTTATCTCTCACCAAATCAACTACTTCCCAATTACCATTCCTCTTAAGAGTATTCATCTCTTCTACCACTGCCAACTTCCAATTTGGATCATCCAGTGCCTCTTTAATGTCTCTTGGAACAAACAAGTGGTAATCTTAGCGGTAAAAACTCTATGGTTATTGGAAAGTATTGTATATGTTAGGAATTTTGCGAGTGAATGGTTCGTACATGTTCAACTCCTTTCCTGACTACTGTAGAGAGATCAAGATCAGATGGTACACTATTCAACGGTACAGAATGAAAAAGGATATGATTACTTGGACCATTGCTTGGTGATTTTGACTAGTCTTGTGTTAGTATGATAGGTGAATTATTATTATTTGTTCCTCTACGAGTATAAACTAGTAACTTGGTGTTTTATTGTGATATTTCTCTCCATGTCCATAATGTTTCTCTATTTGGAAACTGAGAACAAGTAAAATCTTTATTTTCAAAGCTGTAGTTGGTAGTGGATTGTCAATAATCCAAAAATTTTCTTATGTTATTCCTATCTCTCCTTGAATATAATTTTTGGTGAAATTTTGGTTGATTTTCCAAAAAAGAGACATCCATGCCGACATGCAATTTTTTGTTGTAGAATTGTAACACTTGTATCCCCTTTTGTTTGGTGCATAGCAAAGAAAAACACACTTTTCAACTTTGGGATCAAGTTCGGAATGAAGTTTTTTAGGTATATGAACAAAAACGGTGCAACCAAAGACTTTGATTGGAAATCTGCATACATCCTAAATGTTGGGAAATCTTTTTGAAACTATCTAAAGGCATTATATAGCTTAAAACACATGTAGGTAGCTGGTTAATCAAATAGGATGCTGTGAAAATGGCATCACCCATAGGTATTTAATCACATGTATGGAAAACATGAGTGCAAGTGAAACTTTAAGCAAATGTTTATTTTTTCTTTCGGTAATTTCATTTTATTTAGGCGTATCGTGACATGTGGGCTGATATAAAATACATTTTTCATCTAAAAATATTCCCAAGCATTCATTAAAATATTTTGTTCCATTATATGTTCGAGAGATAATAACCCAAATGGTCATTGAACTTTGCAAAAGGTTTCCACCGAGTCACTGAACTTTAAAAATCACTCAAGTCATCACTGAACTTTGCAAAAGATTTCCACGGGATCATTGAACTTTAAAAATCACCACATTCATCATTAAACTTTGCAAAAGGTTTCTTAGGGGTCACTAATTCAGTAATCTTCTAGGAAACCTCTTGTAAAATTTAGTGATCTCGTAGAAACCTTTTGCAAGATTTAGTGATGAATATGGTGATTTTTAAAGTTCAGTGACCTCGTGGAAACCTTTTACAAAGTTCAGTGATAATTGGGTGAGTTTTAAACTTCAGTAACCTAGTGGAAACCTTTTGCAAAATTCAATGACCATTTGGATTATTATCCCTATGTTCGACGTATACTAGGCTTTGTTTGAAATTGATTCTTAATCATTGTATAAAAATCTTTGAACAATTTTATTACACTAGATTTTTCATGCATTAGATACACCTAGCATAAGCATGTGCGATCGTCAATAAAGTCACAAACCATTTTTTTGGATATAGTAGTGATTTTAGAGAGACCCCAAACATCACTATGAATTAAATAAAATGACTTTGATGCATATTAAGGTTTATAAATGTATGTAGAACGATGACTTTTTGCTAAGAAACAACTATCACATTGAAAAAATGAAAAATCTACATTTTTAGATAAAGTAAAAAAATTGTCTAAAATAAGGAAAACTGGATGTCCTAATCTAAGGTGCCAAAGCGTGATTTGATCATTGACAGATGTCGAACTTATACCACTTAGTCCATGAGGTATTTTATTCCCAAAGAGATTATTATAGAAGTAATAAAGATCATCTACCATTCTAGCATTGTCAATTGTTCTCCTCGAGCTTCGGTCCTAAAATAGGCAATAAGAATCGAAAAAGGTAACATGACAATTAGAATTGATAGATAATTTACTCACATGTAAGAGACTACAAGTGAGTTTAGGGACATTGACATGATCCAGGAGTCGAGCCTGACGAAGTCGATCCAAGGACGAGATCTATTAATTATTGAAGGAGGACCGATTATCCGATCGAGGCCAAAATGGGTAAATCAAGTGATAGGATTACCTGTGCAAGAAACGATGGATGATGTCATGATAGACATGGAAAAAGAGGCAAGTTTCATGTTGGGGTCGAGGTAGAAATTGAATTGGACGAACTTGATTCAAGCAACGGAGGATGAAGCTTTGTCGAACAACTATGCGACTGTATAGTTGTAATTAGCATGCGGTCGCATGCCTATTTACCGCGAGCAGAAAGGAAGCTTATGGGACATCTATACGACCCCATAGATTTGTACTATGCGGCCACATAGAGCAAAATCTGGGCAAGATATCTCTTTTTCCGAAATTTTTCTTATTTCACTAGGATTCTAATTTATTGCAATCTTTTGTTATTTTAGTAAGTTAATTCTGGTCCAATTAGGGTTTTAGGCTTGTCCTATAAATACTTGATTATTATTCGTTGTAAGGACTTTTAGACAAATTTATTATTGAGATGCTATTGTGCTTTTCAAACATTGTTCTTCTTAGAACATTCTAAACTTATTAAGAGGATTCTTGTGACGTTCAACACCGAGTACAGATCAGGTGTTGTGTAATCAAGAGGTCATTCAAATTTTGTTTTTGTTTGGTTGCTTCGTTCATTAATTCTTGGTTCAAACTCAAAATCGGGATTATTCTTTGGGCTTTCTTCATATCTTCAATCTCGTTGNTTGTTATTTTAGTAAGTTAATTCTGGTCCAATTAGGGTTTTAGGCTTGTCCTATAAATACTTGATTATTATTCGTTGTAAGGACTTTTAGACAAATTTATTATTGAGATGCTATTGTGCTTTTCAAACATTGTTCTTCTTAGAACATTCTAAACTTATTAAGAGGATTCTTGTGACGTTCAACACCGAGTACAGATCAGGTGTTGTGTAATCAAGAGGTCATTCAAATTTTGTTTTTGTTTGGTTGCTTCGTTCATTAATTCTTGGTTCAAACTCAAAATCGGGATTATTCTTTGGGCTTTCTTCATATCTTCAATCTCGTTGTGAGTTGCGTATTGTTCGTTGCTATGTGGTTCTCATTAGAAATGAAGGACATATTTGAAGCTGACAAGTTCTCAAATCTTTATATAGCATTTTCCTGCAATTGCTGAGAAACTACCATCTTCCATTCTTAGTATTTCATTACTAGGACAAGGTGACCATGTATGAAGTAGATGGGAAAAATTGGTCACATGGTTTGACACACCAGAATCTATAACCTAGATTACTGAGGTTAAAGAACTGGTTGAGCGCTATGATTACTACATGTTTGTGCTACAAAGTTATTAGGAGTACCAGATGCTGAATTGGTTGTAAGCAGTTTGAGAAGTTGATCAAGTTGTTTTTTGTTAAATGGGCTCATCTTGATCTCTTGTGCTGACAAGTACGCATGACTAGATTTTCCACCTAGTTTTTTGCTTTTCCAGTTGACTGGTTTACCATGGATCTTCCAGCATGTGTCCTTTGTATGATATGGATACTTGCAGTAATCGCACCAGTTGCGGGATTGATCACATGTACGTCATTAGTTGAAGTTAGATCTACTTGTATTAACATCAGAGATAGACAAAGTTGATTGTTCAAGGGAATCAGCCACATGACCAACAATTGTTCTTTTTCTAAGCATGATGTTTCTACATGTTTTTTCTCTTCGAACTTCAAAAAATACATCACCAATTGGAGAATAGGTTGTCGTCCAATTATTTGTCTTATAACCTCATCAAATTCTGATTTAAGTCCACTAAGAAATTCGTAGATGTGGTTATCCTCAACCACTTTCTTATAATGTTTGCAGTCTTCTACGGGTTTTCATTCATAGTCACTAAACAAGTCCATGTCCTACCAAATTCGTTTTAATGAATTGAAATACTTGGTGACATTGTCCTCACCTTGCCCAATCTCACCAAGTTTTATAGTCAACTTATAAATTTGAGATTGTTTGCCCATATCAGAATACATCTGGTTAATGTTATCCCATAGTTCCTTAGTCGTATTGTAGCACATGTAGTTGAAGCTGATCTCTTTTTCCATGGAGTTCACAAGCC
Source organism: Fraxinus xanthoxyloides (assembly GCA_903798325.1). Classification (NCBI taxonomy): domain Eukaryota; kingdom Viridiplantae; phylum Streptophyta; class Magnoliopsida; order Lamiales; family Oleaceae; genus Fraxinus; species Fraxinus xanthoxyloides. The sequence goes on from CAIGRL010287687.1 coordinate 14,610, forward strand.
ATGTCATGATCATATAATTCTTAGCATCCCAAGCTGCATACAGGTAATCACTATGTGTTGGTTCCTTTGCTTCACCTGTCAAGTAATCTATTTTTCATTTTCCACGAATATACATGTGCACAGATTGAGACCATGGCAGGAAATTTGATCCATTTGGCCTGACTGTGGTAATTTTTATGGAGTGTAAGTCGGTATGGGAAGCTTTTGGTTCAAAAAAGGTTTGTGATGAGCAAGAGGGGTATATTCTAATGTACATTCAGACATGGTGGAAGAAAAAGGGTAATTGGCAGCTAAGATTAGGGTTTAGAGCAATTTGGACTCTGATACCATATAGCCCCCGTTTGGCATCCA
>CAIGRL010287732.1:0-13535 GCA_903798325.1 Fraxinus xanthoxyloides
ATAATTTTTGCATTATTTGCTTCCTAATCATCTATCAAAGAAGCATAACCATCATCGGTATCCCCATGTTTCACAAAAGTTCCACTAATGTATTCCCTCATTTTTTTACCCTTAAAAAAAATTCTCATCAAGTAACTCCAATGCGAATAATTCTTTCCATCCAACCTCACACTCATAGAATGAAGCGAATCGTCTCTTTCATTAGCCATAATAAAAAAATAAGGAAAATCAGATCGCAAAAGAAAGGAAACCGAAATACCAGATTGCAGAAACTAAAAGAAAACTCTCTCGAAATCGTATCTTCTCTAAAAAGTTAGACCACAAAAGCTATGTTCGAGATTAAATCTCGTCCCATGAACAATCCAAATAAAATAAAGAAAAAGAGGAGATTAGGATTTCATTAACTCTGCATAATGAAATTGAGTACAAAAAGATGATACCTTAATAAACAATAAAACAAAAATAACTCAATATTTGTTAACAATCTCTAGTGCCAAATCCCAAACGGCTCAAGAGTGTATGCGGATTGGAGGATCCATGGAATTGTCCCCAATGGATTATTTATACCGACTTTTTTGAAGCGAAATATGAAAAGGGTAATTAAACTGCAAATTCAGCACTGATAATTGCGAATACCCTTTGGATGAGATCAAATTTCCTGCCCCCTAAGCTCATTTATTTTTTAAGGTAAAAATAAATTTTGTGATTTTTTTTTTTTTTTTTAAATTACATGTATCAACGTAGAAGGGAAAAAAAATAAAAAATCCCGCCTCCCCCCCCACCAAGTCCACTCCTAAGAAAAAGAAAAGGGTTTTATGGATTTAATTGCGAGCTTTCCTAATTTTTGATTTACTAAGTTTTTGATAAAAGTTTCAACACTGTATAATAGAAGTTGAGAAAAATGTATGATTAAGAAATTTTATAAAACTTATGGAGCTCAAAAAAAAAAATTAAGGTTGAAATTATGATTTGATCAGTTAAAAATTAATTTACCAATTTTTTTTATCAACACAAACGCTAAGTCCCTATTTGGTGGTGATTAAAATCAAATTTTTAATAGAGCTTAATAAAAATTAATGAAATGTGTGATTGAAAAATTGTAGATCCCATAAAATATATGGATAAAATTAGTTATTAACATTGATTTAGATTAAAATTTGTAATTCGTTTTTCAGTTCATGTTGCCCTCGTACCATACTGAATTGATTAAATTTTTTTTATTTTTTCTTTGATTTTCTATAAATAATAAGTCGTGGTATATCTCCCTTTGTAATTTTTACTTTATTGGAGCCTATTTTGATTGGTATGGTGACGTGTCCTTATCCATGCATGCAGAGTAACAAACTCTTTCAAAAAACTTTTAGGCACAAAGTGACAAAAGAATTAACGCTAAAAAGATATTAGCTATATCTCGAGAATATCTGTTCATCTATCTAATGTCCCTATCAGGGAGTATCTCCATTGGTGGTACAAATTTAAGCCTCTGTTCGTTACACAATAAAATTTTTATTATCTTTCTTCTACTCATTTTCAATCGCATATTTTTCAATAAAATAATATTTTCCATCACATTAATAATTTTTCATTCTTTTTCAACCACACATTCCCCATCAATTTATTATTCCAAAATATATTCTTTCAAAATAATGTGGCTTAAACACAGTATAAATTGATATCTACATAATCATTTTTGCATCTCTATTTATATCCTTGGGAATATAAATCCAAATTCTGCTCCAACCCAAAAAATAAAAAATAAACTTAAAAAATTGGGTGTAAATGAGTTGGTAATTTTTTTGCCTCTTAACGGATTAGATCAAGCTTACTGAGCTAACCTGGCTATAATGTCTAACTACCGGGCTTACCCGGCTTCGAGGGCTAGGGATCTTTTGCCTGAAAATGCAATTTGGATTTGCATAACCAAAGGTTCCATACTGATCAACGGCAGGACAGAAGCCAGAAGAGTGGAGTCGTAGGGCAAATTTCACAAAATTTTAATTGTGTGGAAAAAATTGAAAATTATAAGGAATTTTTTAAAAAAATCTTGTGTAAAATTTTGAAAAATCTATTATAAAATCTTGGATTTCAAATTTAGTTTGAAAGTAGCAGACCCCACTGCCTCACTGCAGATTCGTCCATGCTTAACGGCTCAAAATAGTTATTGTTGGAACTGTTTCAAGCAAATATGCATCCCCTCCATTTGTGAAACTGTTCTCACATTACAGGGGTTCCATTATCAAACAATGTCAAGAGAATAAGATGTAAAGAACACTATTTTCAATCTCAAGATTGCAACCTCCAACTAGAATGATCAAGCTAGGAAAAACAATATCAACACAATGGAGTTTGCCACTCAATTATGTAAAAATGAGAAAGAACAATCAATCTCAGTTGTAATGAGAGCATAGACTCTGAAATCTCACTATGATCCTCAACTTTCATAGGAGACCTCATCCACAAGTTTGGTATATTTACGGTGGCGCCTCTCTCTTGCATAAAGTACCCAAAGCATGAGAGAAAGCATGACTGCAACTGAGACCATCATCAATCCGATGTAAACCCATTTGCTGTAAAGCCTTAAATCAGGACAATGGTCATCGTGTATCACACGAAACGTATCACGCAAGAATGTGCAGTCAACTAAATTGGTGAGAAATTGGCTGTAATGATTCAATCCATAGCTCACATTCACTGCACTGCTCATTTGCTCATACAGGCTTGGTGTTAATCGTCCTACGGTGGTGCATGTGTTACTCTTAGAAACTTGGCACTCGTAGTTCTTCCAAACCTGGATTACATACAATGAAAGAAAAGTAAAAAAAAATTCTTTAGGGTGTATTAGACATAAGGAAAATATCGATGGAGGTGAGGTGGATGGAAGTAGAAGAAGTTACTCCAATATTTCATAGGGCATACACGTGGCAATACAGGGTCCCACAATAGTTGACAATCCATTTTTGAGACCTCTGAGCCGACCCAAAGCTATAGTAGATATTCCGAGCCTACCACAGAATGACAAATTGTATGGACGGACAATGACATGACAATTGATTGCAACATGACACGAGATGTGATATCTCACCTATCCACTCTTACATTTCTACATACTCCAAGACCATCCCACTTCGAGGTGAGATAAGCACACACTCAATATTTTCATCTCCTTACCTTGTTTCAATAATTTTTGACTTGACCTTTGGAGTGGAATGGTCAGACCTCTACACGAGGGGTGGCTGGACTCACTAACTGGTTTTGTTTTTGTAGAGAAACGGGTATCTTCTGTTCATCCAGGAATCCAACAAGATTTAAAGGTCAACAGATCATATCCTCTTTTCATCCTTTACCTAAGAAAATATGATTTCCCTTGATTTGTTTTCAGTTTCTACTTCAGAAGATTGAAGATGTGATGAAACATTTTAGGCATTTCATAATTGATCTGTGGTAAAACTTTGCCACTTACTGAACAAATTTTGAAAATGATAATGAATAACGATAAGGTTAAAAATTTGCAAGTCATTTACCTGTGTGGCATTGCTCAAGTCAACCTCACCCGCAGCACACTTTCGGTCCGTCTTATCAGGGTTATATGGATTACAGAGGAGAGGTACCAATGGACCAGATTGGTTGTATGAAACAGGTCCGGTCCCAGGAGGTAAATTAGCATTGGAAACATTAGTGATGACCCTGTTTACAAGCCCAACCATTTGAAAGGTGACTTCTTTGCTCTGGGACAAAGATTCTTGTGCGGTATCAGCATCTACACATGGGATAATGTCATCTAATGCTGTGTGAGCAGTCGGGTTCTTAACCCACTGGTCCATTGCAACACATGTGTCTCCCATCACACTTGCATATGAAAAATTGTAATAAAAAATAAATAAATAAAAGCACTTCAGAATGAGAAGAAAAATCAGTAGCAAAAAAGACACAGAAAAAGCCCATCCAATTTCATGAACTATAGCTATTTATAAACATTAAGTAACAATTTGTACACGGATTAGAGAGTTAAACTTTTAAAGTTTTAGATACATTACTGACTGAAAGTGTCCATAACATTAAATCCGAGAGAAACAATGATGACAGAAAGGGGGGACCCCCTGAAGGTCTTATTGACTGCAACCCGTTGTAAATTCAAGATGATTGAAGGCGAGAAATTCACCAGAGAGCAAGACATCACACTTCAATTTTTCTGAAGTACAATTCAAATGAAGCATGAAATCCTCAGAAATTACCGCAGCAAGAACCCTGGTCAGCATGTAATCACAATCACTAAGACAACTGCTTAAGAACCATTGATTTCATGAACTTGTGATTCCAGTGAGGCAACCAGATGGTCCTTCATCAATAGTTCATTTATCTCACCAAAGAAAAAGAAAGAGGATCAATCGCTTCTGTCAAAGGTACATGTTCAATTGTTGTGCTTCATGCTTCTAGCACTAGGAAAGAAATCACATTTCCTTTTGATGTAGTGGTAATTTTTAAAAGAATTTAACATCATGTAGGAAATGAAGGCTGAGGACTAGAAATTTTAGTTTTTCACTTCTAGGAATAAGTTAGCACTCTTTGACACCTTGTGCCAGTCCAAACATTAAGCCTTCGTTTGGCACAACTTATTTGAGGAGTATTTTTCCTCAAACTCATTTTTATCTCCCCATAAAATAATTTTGCACGTGGACCCATAAATTTTTTCTAGTTTTTAACCACACATTCTCCAAAAAAATCGTACCTCACTTCAAATAATTTTTCCCAAACAAGCACTAAGCTACAACTAAAACTTAAAAACAAAATAGCAAAAGGTAGGATCTTTTTTCATATCATTTCAATAAAATAACTGAATCCAAAGTCAGCAAACCTTTTGACTGATTCCTCTAGATCCTAAAATTGGAAATTCATGTGGCTCACACTTAGCTTACATGTCTTCTTGAGACTGAGCAACATAGTAACACATATCACAGAAGGTTAAATTCACTATTGCACACATGCCTAATACTTGAAAAGGAGACATTGTATGGTGCAATGTGCGGTATCATCTGAATATTTGCGAGGGCCATACTCACTCAAGGGTGAAAATTTTAAGCTTGCTTAGTATTATCCATTACCTATGCATTATGGAAGGAAAAGAATTATAGAAGACATAGAAACTGCCTCAAGTTGAAATAGAGGTTGTGCAAGGGGTAACAATGCAATTCAAACTAAAGTTTTCAATAATAAAGGTATTGGCATGCCCACTTTTAGTGATTGGATTCGTCTAGCAGCTAAAAAAGCATCACCTTAAGAAGTTGGGCTCCATTTTGTTTGTATTAGGTCTACAACGGGTATATATCAATCTGATCTGCTTCTTCATCCATACAACAACAAAGTAAGCCTCGATCCCAACGTTGGCTACATGAATCTTATTCTGCCACTCCATTTGATCCATTGCTACGACAAAACACTCTTCGGTTTTCATCTTTTAAATACAATAACTCAGTTTCTAGTTCCCTTCTCCCTTAGCCAACATATAATGTAAATAGATTTTTCTCCAATTTTTTGATCCACAATAACTATACAACTTTTCATATGCTTGCACATGGGGCTCTCGTATCATCCTTTTGGCTTTCTATTTAACTAATACTTCTCAAAATCTTCGGCATCTCTACTTCTTCATCTATCATAATAATAAAATTAATTAAAAACCATGACCAGAAAAAAAATGAAATAAATAAATAAATAAATCTTTTAAGACCTTTTATTGGGATTTAATAGTGGAGAACAGGTAAAAAGTATTTCTTCTTTGGGCATCAATCAGCAGTGCAAATGAAATTATCTGTGACACTTTATCATCTCCAAGAGGTTAAATGGTAAAGAAATATATCTGTTTCATGTAGGTGGAAGTAAGTCGATGGTGCAATTACTTACTTGTGGAGAACAAGAAATACCCCACATATGATGAATGTGATGGCAACGAGAATCCAACCAATGATGATCAACCTGCAAACTCAATGAGATTTTACGACCTTATATATGAAACAGAATATGTTTGAGAAGTCAGATAGATAAAGAATGGCACTCACATGTACACGAGGAACTTGAAGCCAGCAATGGATAACACTGTACCCAATTTTTGAATTATAGAAAAATACATTATTTATCATTTTGTTGAGTACAAGCTTAAAAAAAATATAGCTGAAATTATCAGTAGACTTACAGAAACCGAGTAAAGCCAGGATAAGTGTTATAGTTGATACTATAATGAGAAAGAGCCTCCTGAAAAGCATAACGAAATACTTGAGAATACATATTAAAGTGAAAAGTGTGATGAACATTGACCATTTATAAAGCAATACTTACACAGCATCCAAATAGCGGAATACATCATTTTTATTGTTTTCCGTTTGGGTTTCAAGGGTGCTAGCAGCAGAGTCAATCAAGTTATCAACCTTGTCAATGTTGTTTTGAACATCCTCAGGTAAAAATATCTGATTCACTTCGACTTTTTTAGCAGCAGCCAAATAATTTGAAACGCCTGTGAGATTGGCAACTGTGGACTCGGCTTGTTGCAAAACATAGTCCAATGTATCTTTTGTACTATCTTGAAACTTCCCTTGACCAGCATAGAGAACAGCAGATCCGATGCTAATAGGAAAATAAGTGGGAAGAGTAAAGAGATCTAACATTACAAATATAATCTTAAGTGAGATAGAAATGAATAGAAGCAAGAGGTTTACACTGCAGAAATGGTAAATAATGAGAGAAGGACAATAGATAGTGCATAGAGAAATCGAGAGTAGCCGTAACGTCTTCTCCGGCAGCAGCAAACATACAGACAAGCCAGCAGCAAGAAAACACCAAATCCGACAAACCAGAATGCAGCAACAAGGAAAAGTGTAGAGCCAGTGTAAAGCACTGACTGCATTAAAAACAAAATTTTAGATCGAGATTCTAAATTGCATACATTACTTGAAAAACTACAATAAGAAAAAAACAGATGAACACAGAATATCATTAACAGAAACAAGAAATAAATTTTGTCCTGTTCTCATTTGTTAGTTACATATCATACAGAAGTCCAGGAAACAAATTCAAGGTATGTATGATTTTTCTCATATCTAAAAGTGAATGATCAACCTAGCACAATCTAATCATAGATGAATTTTTTCTTAGGTAAGAAAAGAAAAATGTATTCATGAAAAAGGTATTTTGATTTATGAATAGAATCCGACAAACAACTGTTCATTATAAACATACTAATGTAGATTACTAATCTTTTTCTCTTTTCCTAAAGTATGTCTTGAGTAAACGCACCACTATTTCCACCATTCTGTAAGAGCTATTTTTATTTGAAAATCAGCAATTTCACCTATTATCTACCTCTCTACGTTGAGAAAGATTCTCACCAACACAAATCCAGCTACTATTTCTCGTAAGTTAATCATATCTCCAACGATGAATGGAGAAACAAATTTTTGTTAGTTTTTTCTTTAAAAGAAACAGAAATAAAAGGTGTAAATGTATACTTATGTCTGATTGTTAAAATATATTGAAACTCTCAAAATAGGGACCTCGTGTTTAGGACTTTTAAAAAGTATACTTGCAAGTTGCAATGAAGCGAGTCCCTAATTAAAACAGATGCAGTTGAAATTTCAACACAAGAGAAGAAATTAGAAAAACAAATATTCAAATGGCATGACAATACCACATTGGGATGGGAAAGATACAAACTAAGTTAGCCAGAAGTCAAGGGCAACAACTACTGTTTCTCCAAATAAAATGCATTCATGATGGAAAAGAACATGCTAAAAACATTAGAGAAATGAAAATAGAAAAATTCCTACTTAAAAATTCTTATTATGCGGAAAGTCTACATTATAACTGATATGAGAACCAGTTTCCTCTCCCTCAAAGCTTGCACCATCAGTTACTTTCAGGTTATAACATACTAATCAGACACATAATTTTAACATTGGTAAGAATAAAACCAGTATAAAAAAAGTCTGTTTAGATTAAAAATTGCAGGGTAATAAAAGTCGATTATTCAAAAAACACTTACAGCTATGTAGTGTCCATTGCTAATGTTCCAACCCCCTGTATAATATTTGAGATCATCAAGTGGATCTTTTCTATGTGTTCTTTCAGCAGCCAATATTAATGATGAATTTCCACCATTGGCACCCTCTAAAACAGACCTCCTGATTCCCCTTAAACCGCCTTCATAGTTAATCTCATCGGCCACACCTACTAAATTAACGAAAGCCACAATCCCACAAAACAAATACATAGTACATTAATTTCTTGTGTCCAACACAAGAATATAGCCAGAAAACAAGAACCCAAATTGGAATTAACATAAGATCACCTGGAATGTATGTGGTTTGCAGATAATTTATTAAAGAAGCAGAAACCCCATAAATTGATGGGAAAAAAAAACTCTTATCAAAAAAGCACAAACCGAAGTTATAGTTTACAGAAGATTACCCGGAATGAGTGTGGTTTGAAGATGATTGATTGAAGAAGCAGAAGCCCCATAAGATGATGAAAAGACAGTAGGCAAAATGAATATTATAGCTGACAGGAAAATCAGAGAAAAGGGTTGGATTTTGATTGAGAGCATTTTGTTCTTTCAACTTCTCAATGTGAATAATTTCTTGTTGGAGGTAACCTTCACCTTGTGCTTCTCGGCGTGGACAAATGAAAATAGGACATAAAAGAGTATATATATGTTTTGTCGTATAATAGTGAACAAGACGTGGGAACTGGGGAGTAGGGAGGCAACACCTCGTTCATTCCGTGTTTTGGATTTGGCCTTTTATTTTCATAATTATTAATAAATTAATGGATTAATAGGATTGACTCTTGGAATACAGATAACGGCTAGCTGGCTGTAGACACATCTGTCCTATTTTTAGAAAAATGTATGGTTAAAAATTAGACAAAAATTTTCAATTTACGTGTAAAATATTTTATTATGTGAATGTGTGATTAAAAATGATCACATAGCTTTAAAATAATGAACACAAACATGGGCTCAATTTGAAAGAAAAATTAATTTGGAAAATTTTAGTTAAATGTTTTATTTTTCCACTATAATAATAAATAAGGATGTCGACAGGGGTAAGATATGATTTTGGTGTGGTTCTGCATTAGGTATAGGATCTAGACGATAATTGCTCCTTTGCATATCAAAGCATGCTGCCACTCCTAGGCGGCAGGGTTTGCAGCCCTTCTCGTTCCCAACGGTTAAAAATGTTGGTAGTCAGAATAGGTCTGGGTGGAAAAGGGATTAAGTGCAAGTCTGGCGATGTTATCAAGTCACTAATTGAATCGACAGTTAGTTTGACAAGTGTGTCACTTTTTAAAAAATTATTTTAAAAAATTCGAAGAATTAAATTTTTGTTTTTAAGTTATTTGTGGCTTATTATTATTAGGTTGATAAATAATTGATAAACTTTATTTGTAACTATAATTATATTACCCCAAAATCTTTTATAGCCATTAATTATGAAGAATTAGGCCCTTAGGGTAAAAGTTAGCAGATCAAATTGCATATCGTCCAATAGTTGAGGGACTACAAGTATAATTTCCTGAACAATATATACATATAATATGAATATTTAAGGTATAAGAGAGTGTGTGTGTGTGTGTGTGTGTGATCGAGTTAAATTATAGTACTACTATAATTTCATGAGTCTATGTATGTATAATTATGGTTGATTGATTTTAAATTATATAATTACGTGTATCCATATATATATAATTATATTTAACTAATTGATTTAAATTATATAGTTAGTGTAACTCATTACCTTATTTGATGCACTATTATAAGGACGCCATTATGACACTTTCCTTTTGGTAACCCTAAATCCACCTATAAATATTTTACTTAAATCACAACCACAAACACACGCAAATTATCATTTTATTGAATAAGTTAAATTCTATTTTATGTATTTACTACGATTCTCTTCAAATTATCAAGGTAAGTGTAGTCACAAAATATATGTTAAATCTTTTTTCATACCCTAAAATGCGAAATTTGATTTATGAATATGATATGTGTCCTATATGTATAAGTTCAGAAGATCAGAGTTCAGTAGCGCTACTCACAAGAATTATAGCAACGAAGTACGATTATTAATTCTCGTGCCTCCCTATGTATATTATGATTATGTACGGAGATAATGACCACCTAAGTTCGGTTTCAAATCCCCGTACCTCCCTATGTACGTTAAGAATTCCTAAATTTTAAAAATGAATTACAATTTATGTGGGTCACTTACTGAGATTTTATCTCATTATTTATGATTTTCCCTCTTTAAGGTAATTGAGGTTCGAGGCATTTGAGTTTGAAACTGGTCACTAGTGATATAATAAAGAGGTATAATAAAGAGGAGATAAGTTATGATTTTTTTTAAAAATAAATTTTATAATTAGGAAAGTGTTTTATTTTTAATTAATGTAATTTTGGGGATAATTATCTTTTATGAAAGTTCTATTTTTACGATATATATTTAACGACTCAAATGGTTAGTTTTGGGTCATTACAAATTGTATAAGAGCGGGTGTACGTTTCTGTGGACATTCAAAAAAAAAAAAAAAAATTAATGTTATTGTCCATGTTAAAATTTTAAAGGTTGAATTTAAGATTACTTTAATTTCTTTTTTAAAGAAAATCAGAATTCTTAGACCACCATTACGCAATGCCAAGTTCCAAGCTTTGATTTCCTCAAATCAGGTAGAAAAATAAGACAATTTATAATTATTTAATGTTATGTGAATAAGTATGAATATGCATGAGATTATGTTAGAATTATGCTTAATTATCAAATATGCTTAGCTACATATAATTTTCACTTCATGTATGTTATTTTCCATGCGATAATCATGAAATTTCTAACAATAGTAATATTCTATATGAAATCTTTCTATTTGATAAATTCAAGGATCAATTTATAAAATACAGCGTACTCGATACATCGCATAAGTGCTATAATTCTGCTTTCCATTTTACATTTTGAGCTGTGACACTTAAGGATGTTCAACCCCTCCCGATTTTAGTCCAGAATCCTAGTTCTGCAGCAAGTTAAGGATGAAAAAGACTATCTTGTAATAGTAACAGTGTACCAAATAAAATTGCACACAAATACAGAATTTTTGGGGAAAAAAAAATAGAAATCAAATTTTTGTGTGGGGTCAAGTAAATAGTAACAGTGTACCAATGTGGCAAATCTCATGGACCAGATGGAAGTCGGGATCTAATTCTATCGATGCCCTCTGGATCCCTGAGGGTTAAAGACATGCCTCCTGGCATTTTGAACGAAAGAGTATATTTAGAGTGAAATCTAAATATGGCCATGCAATATCGTCGAGAAATCTCACAACTCAATTTTGCTAAAGCCCATTAACCTAGGTTTCTAATCGGTGACGCGGTCACATGGCCAATAGATCTCGATTACACTTAGCGTCCATGCGTAAGTCTCTTGAGCAATTGAACAAATCGTTAGAAGCAAGTGGCCTTCTTTGGTGGTAGGAGAGGTTGTGGGTAGCACACCCAACAAAAGAATCACCTTTTGATAGTACAACTTTATCACTCTCCAATACAATCTTAAACCCCTTCCAAATACTAGATTTTTCCTAATTTTCGATACATAAAGAACATCTTTCAAACTAAAGACATTTCCAGAAGAAAATATAAGCATCACAGTTCCTTCTCCCTCAAACTTGGATAAAGAAATGTTCCCCATTAATAGACATTCTTTATCGCTAACAGGAGCGAACGAAGAAAATACACTCCCAATACAGCAAATATGCTTGGTAGCTCCAGAATCTATCAACTAGTATCATGTTGCTTATTAGATTGATATTTGTACCAACGTAGAGAAGTTCTCATCCTCTACCATATGTGCCTGATTCTTCAAGGCTTTTCCTTTTTTATTTGTGCAATTTTTTGCAAAGTGATATGTTTACCACAAAGAAATCAATTACCAACAATTTTACTTTTGAAAAGGGATTTAGAGCGTTTGCTCTTCCCTACGAAATTTTTTTCCATTGTTTATGTCCTTAAAGGTTTAACCCTTGGTAAAATTTCCAACAAAATTCTTCCTATTAGAATTTCCTACAAAAAGATTAGCCTTGGTATCCAAATTTGGTCTCTTCCTATTATGCTATCCTATTATCTTCCTCAATTCTAATCATGATGATCGAATCCTTTAAAGACATCTATTTTCTCTTATATTTCAAACTATTTTTATACTCTTATCAAGCAGTGAGTAATTTTCAAATATAGCATATACTTGAAAACCTTCACAGATTTTATACTCGGTAATAATTTCATAAATGATAGTATGTAATTCCTCAACTAACTACAGTCCTAATATAATCCATTTTCAAATGAAGAAATTTTCCACAGCAAATTTCATAATTCCTTGACAGATTTGCAAGACCAATAAACATCATATAAATCTAACGATAAGTAAGGCAGAATGTAATTTCTGCATATATAATCATTATGTTCCAAACAAGCTAAATGATCTTTTTCCTTATAAGTAAGTTCATCAGCAATGGCAGTAGCATGTTTTTCAAATTCTATAACATCAACCAATTTAAGAATTATTAAATAAAATCATAAATTCATTTGCCATCTCTTAAAAAATTTCCATCAAACAATTCAGATTTTTCTGAATACAGAGAAATAGATGCATCCATTGCAGACATGGCAACCAACTATATAATTTCACTTCATTATTGTAGGAGAAAAACTAGTTTGCAGATACTATTGTAGAACAATAAAATACAAAAAAGAAAGCTTTATGGATCGAAATTCGTGATAGTACGATATCTTTTGGGTGATTTTTCAAGGAGCGGAACAATAATTATAATTTCCACCACTAATAAGTTAAAATTTAATAGAAAATAATTTTGGTTTTTATGATTTCAATAAATCGTCAAATAACTTTCTATTGCTAGTTTGACCAAATTAAAAATCAAAATATTCACGTGAAATATGATTCAAAAGGCTGGCCTTTCAAATAAATCCCACACTTTTTAACAATCGACCATCTATTTCAATTTAATCATTTGTTTCAAATAATATATTTTATATATATATCCAACAGAAAGTCCTTTTGTCCTTTTGATAACATTTCTTCATCCAACTTGTGTCCAAAATCAACCATGCCTTTCTGAAGCAATGCATCAATTAAAAGCATTATAAATTTATAAGTCAACTCAAACCTTGCTCTTCCATGTTCTTCCAGGCAAGCAAATCTGGTCAAAGAAAACCCAAACTTCCTTGTGAGCATGTCTTGCACTCCACTTTCAATCATCCTATCAAACAACTTTAGAATCTCTCGCATTCGGCGCACAACCCTTTGGGGAAGTGCTAGATAAAGATTTTAGCGATAAGAATTACCATTTGATGCTAAGGAAGAAGTTAGTGGACTAAAGAGAAGATGAAGTTTGGAGACTTTGATTATTTGGGAGAATTACCTCATATTTGCTCCTTTTAAAACAAAAATCTTAATTATCATACACATTTTCAAGTACATATTCACACA
>CAIGRL010287770.1:0-18015 GCA_903798325.1 Fraxinus xanthoxyloides
GCAATCAAACGGACCCTAAGATATCTTCTACATCACTCTAAATCGCCCTAAAATCCGGCTGTTCCCTCTCTCTCTTCATTATTCGGAAACCCTTAACAATTCTTTCATTCTTCTTTCTGTTAATCTATTTTTCATTCAGGTAAAGTTTATATTTTCTTGTTGACCTAATTTATATTTGTGTGTCTGAATTGAAATTAGGTTTCTATTGATAATATTTGACTTTGGGTTCATTTGATGCTAATTGAAGGTTTTTTCTGTGTTGTTCTCGTAATTTAGAGCTGGTTTTTGTTTTAAAAATCTGGTCTTTAGGTTTACCTATTAAAGTTTGTAATGTTGAATTAAAATTCTTTTTGAATTGATTAGTTAAAAATATGTTATTAAAAAAACGGCAATGGAATGAAATTTTAGCTAGTATCTGTTATTTCTCTCTGGTTCTTTTTAGATTATGTGAGCTAGCATTAATTGAAAGAGCTAATATGTGTTTTATGTGCATTTAACAGCTCTGGAGCTTGTATGAATTGTTATTACATAATTCTCTGTTCATTTTACATTTTTTTCTATTTTACCACAAGTATGTTCTTTTCTTGCCCATTTGTTTTCTGTGGATGGTGAGATTATGTCATAGATTTATGTGTCTGTAGTAAGATGTGAGAGTTCTATAATAATAATATGCGCTAAAGTGTTTCCTAAAATCCACCATTTTTTTTTGTAATATACGGTATCATTGACTGTTGGCTGACTAGAGTTCATATAGTTCAACTCTCTGCATTTCGGCTCCCTGAATCTGGCTACTTCAAGATAAAGAACTAAAATAAAAACTTGTGTGGTATTGTAGTTTTTAGAAGCTCATTTTTATGGCTCCCTTTTTTAGGTTCAAATTTACGTGTTCCATACTCGAAAACTTGTGTTTTCATTGGATTTTTGATTGTTTTCCTCAACTGAGGGTGTTATTCTTTAGTTTAAGATTATGGAATTAGTCGGGTTGAATAATTGCATTAGCTTAGCGGTGAGCGTGCAATCCCTTCAGCCAACTCCCTTGATTCAAGATGATATTCTAGATCTATTTTTCAAGAAATTATTGTTTTTTGTATATCCAGATCTTCGTATAGAATAGCAGAGACCTTTCTACGTTATTTTAGCCTCCAGTCGCAGTAACTTTGCATGTGTTGAACAGTTGAAGTGACTTTCTTGTGTTCTCATGGAGCATTTCAATGTGGTCTGTTGCTTCCAAAACTGGAAACTCTGGGTAATTAGGTAGTTGTGGGTGTGTATGGATCCTTTCATGTCCAAATACCCACTAATTGACCCTTTTTATTGCTTCTAGAAAGCAAAGTTATAATTTTAGGATGTTTCGACGTTATAGATTGCATAGAGCATGTTTGTTGAAAATGGGATTCATTTTTTATGTTATGATGACCATATGTAAATATCCCACATTTCCATGCAGCATCGACGTGCTTCTGTTCAAGCTTGTCTCAAGAAGAAATTTTTGCAGATTATGCTCGCTGTATGTGTTGCCATCACATATTTTGGAGCTTCAAGTAGAATTGTTTTGTGCTCTCAACTATATAATTGTCTTTTGATTTCAATCTCAGCTGTCTAATTGTCATTTCATATGTAGATCCCTTTAACACAATCATGGCGAGAGCTTTAGTTCAGTCAACTAATTACTTTAATATGGTTGCCGGTGGAAGGAATGGACAATTAAAGGGATCTGGGAGTACAAAAAGAATGGTTACAATGTTGTGTAGTTTACAAACAGTGCCTCTAAGGATCAATAATTTCTCAGGATTGCGAGGATCCAATGCCTTAGATATGATGCTGAGGCAAACTGGCCAGTCACTCCAATCGAAGGTATCTGGTGTCACCTCTGTTTCACGACGAAGAAAGTGCCGGATCGCACCACGAGCCATGTTTGAGCGCTTTACAGAGAAAGCAATAAAAGTTATTATGCTTGCACAAGAGGAGGCAAGACGGCTTGGCCATAATTTTGTGGGAACTGAGCAGATTCTGTTGGGACTTATTGGTGAGGGAACTGGCATTGCTGCTAAGGTTCTCAAGTCAATGGGAATTAATTTGAAAGATGCCCGTGTGGAGGTGGAGAAAATAATTGGAAGGGGTAGTGGATTCGTTGCTGTGGAGATACCTTTTACTCCTCGTGCAAAGCGTGTTTTAGAACTCTCGCTGGAGGAAGCTCGCCAGCTAGGTAACTTTTTCATTATTTCTTTTAGTATGTGCTAGTTTCTTAGAGATTGCCGTTGCCTCATTCCTGGTACACATGTTAGGCTCTTACTTCATCAAATTCTAATATACAGTTTTACTGTTCCAATCTTATTTCACTCTACTTGGGGTAGCATAAAAAATTATAAATAAAGGTTCTATTTTTATGTTAGCTTCATATTTATCCTCAGGATACATGATTATTTGTGTGGATTATTATCAATTTCTTTTTCTCTGAAATTTGATGTCAAATTTATTGCCTTTTGATGTAGGTCACAATTACATTGGATCAGAACACTTGCTGCTGGCATTGCTTCGTGAGGGTGAAGGTGTGGCAGCTCGTGTTCTTGAGAATTTAGGTGCTGACCCAAGTAATATTCGTACACAGGCAAGAATTACTACTTCCCTTTGCTTTCTGTCAACTATTTTTTGTGATTCCCTTAAAACTGACTGTATGTTGATCCATTTGGGGGATTAGGTTATTAGAATGGTGGGCGAGAGTGCGGAAGCTGTTGGTGCTGGTGTTGGAGGTGGAAGCTCAGGCAACAAGATGCCTACACTGGAGGAGTATGGTACTAATTTAACCAAGCTAGCTGAGGAGGTAAATCTTCTGTATTTATTGATGCCTGCAAGCATTAACTTTTCATTGAGAGCTAAAAGGCGCTCGATGTCTTGGTTTTAGGGTAAATTGGACCCTGTTGTTGGAAGGCAGCAGCAAATTGAACGTGTCACTCAGATTCTGGGGCGGCGTACAAAAAATAACCCCTGCCTCATTGGAGAACCTGGTGTTGGGAAGACAGCTATTGCGGAGGGCCTTGCTCAGAGAATTGCCAACGGGGATGTTCCTGAGACCATCGAGGGGAAAAAGGTAAAAAAATACTATATGAAGCCTTGAAGAGAAATAGGAAGATTGGTTAGCTGGTACCCTAAGGTTGCATTTGACGCCCCTGATAAGACTATAAATTTAGAATAGATAGTACTAGGTTGAAGATATTATGGTGTAAATATATTCTTTGATTTTTTAGTTAAAAAATCATTTTAACGTATGGTATAACATAATGCAGAGGGTTGAGTTGGGTTAGGCAGGATAAGATAACATAATTTAAAGACATTATTTAGGGTGTGTTTGATGTTATTATTTTTGAAGAACGTATTTTGGAATAGTAGATTGATGTAGAACGTGTGGTTGAAAAAAAAGGAAAAATTATTGATGTGATGGAAAATATTATTTTATTGAAGAATGTGTGGTTGAAAATGAGTAAAAGAATGAGAATGAGAAATTTAATGTGGCTCAAACAGGGGCTCAGAATGTCATTTACCTTAATCCACCATAATACTATTACCCACCACAATATATTCTAATTTTATACTAAATTTTTTACGGTCTATTCGGGTTCACCAAACACAACCGGAATGTCCCATGAGTAGAAGTATGAGTTGGATGGCTTTTTTCAAGGGCCCCAATTTGGTAATCCTCTATAAATTTGAACAGTTAAGTTCTTTTTCCCTCTTNGATGGAGAATGTGTGGTTGAGAAAGAAGGAAAAGTTATTGATGTGATGTAAAATATTATTTTATTAAAGAATGTGGTTGAAAATGAGTAGAAGAATGAGAATGAGAAATTTAATGTGGCTCAAACAGGGGCTCAGAATGTCATTTACCTTAATCCACCATAATACTATTACCCACCACAATATATTCTAATTTTATACTAAATTTTTTACGGTCTATTCGGGTTCACCAAACACAACCGGAATGTCCCATGAGTAGAAGTATGAGTTGGATGGCTTTTTTCAAGGGCCCCAATTTGGTAATCCTCTATAAATTTGAACAGTTAAGTTCTTTTTCCCTCTTTGCAGTGGATCTTGGAGATCCAATAAGAATTTTGAAGAAGATTTTGAAAATAAGTATCAAAACAACTCCCTTACTTGCATACCTGCTAAATTATCCTTTCTTTGGTGGTCTTGGTTCTATGAGGGTTTTTACGGAATTTATAATTTTATCTGGTTTCAAAATAAAATGTATTGTATGCTATAGGCAATTTGGTTCTGTGATATTGATACCCACACTCCCTTCCCCCTTTGTGCTTTCAGTTTATATATTTCGTAATTATAGTTTTATTTTTTAGTGGAATAAGTAAGCCTCCGTTTGGCAAATTTTATAAATCAATTTATAAATTGTCAAATTTCATTTTCAATCATACATTCCAATGGACCCACAAGTTTTATCTACTTATCCACCACTCATTTCTATCTATTTATAAATTAAACCGTTTATAATTTCTTTCCCAATAGAGGCTAATTTAATTTTTTTATTAAATACTGAAAACCTACAGTATTTTGAGACAACAATAAAAATTCCTTTTCCGTCCTTTCAGGTTATAACCCTTGATATGGGTCTTCTTGTTGCGGGGACAAAGTATCGTGGTGAATTTGAGGAAAGGCTGAAGAAGCTGATGGAGGAAATTAAACAGAGTGACGAAATTATACTTTTTATTGATGAGGTGCACACATTGATTGGAGCAGGAGCAGCAGAGGGGGCGATTGATGCTGCAAACATCTTGAAACCTGCGCTTGCTCGGGGTGAATTACAGGTTGGTAGGGCCAAAATTGAACCATCAACTCTTCCATATGTAGCGTACAGTTGCATTTGATGTCGTGCATCTTCATCACATCTTCAAAATGTGAATTACTCTTCCTTCTGGAAATATTCGAAAATGAGACAACAATTTCTTTAGTTTAATAATTTTTTGGAAACTCATCTTCCTCTGTGTTCCGCACTTCATTTCCTTACCTCAGTGTTATAAGTATGTTTTGCGAAGGGTTGCAAATGGTTGCTTGGGTGCATTCAGCCTTGACTTATTTGCTATATGGTGCTATTGAATGGCTATTATGACTTTTAGTGGCTCACAATTTTGATGTACTAAGTTTAACGGCGAGTGCTTCATGTGTCTTTTCGCATCTTTTATTAGTCGCCACATTTGTTTGATATCTTTTTATCATGCTTATATCTGCATCAATCAAGTGTATTGGGGCTACTACGCTGGATGAATACAGAAAGCACATTGAGAAAGATCCAGCATTAGAAAGACGGTTCCAGCCTGTCAAGGTCCCGGAGCCTACTGTGGATGAAACAATACAGATTTTAAAAGGGCTTCGTGAACGATATGAAATCCATCACAAGCTTCGTTACACTGATGAAGCTTTAGTTTCTGCAGCTCAACTGTCACACCAGTACATCAGGTAGTATTGTTTTGGAGAAAAAAGTAATATTATAATTTTAATCTATAAATTATAATGTTGAATGGGACGGGAGGATTTGAAACATCCGAATAACGGTGCTTTCGTTTAGCCCCAATAAAATTAGAATTTATTTTTCTCCCTCTTTTTGTCAGCCATATATTCTCCAATAAAATAATATTACACGTAATCCCATTTTTTTTTAACCATACATTTAAAAAAAAAAAAACACTATTCCAACCATTAAAATTTCAAATAATGGGGGCCTAACGGTGGCTAGTTGTCTTTTGATCCTAGCAATAGTCACATACGTACGCACCTTAGTCAGATGTTGCTTGTAAACTGTTTACTCATCTCTCAATATTCTCTTTGTATATTTCAGTGATCGCTTTCTTCCAGATAAAGCCATTGACTTGATTGATGAAGCTGGTTCCCGGGTTCGACTTCGTCACGCTCAGGTATGGGATTTTCTTAGTGATGCTATTTTCCTTATCTGAACCAATCAATAGCAATGGTTTTATCTTTTGCAGCTTCCTGAGGAAGCTAGGGAGGTAGAGAAAGAACTCAGGCAGATTACGAAGGAGAAAAATGAAGCAGTCAGAAGTCAAGACTTTGAAAAGGTGAATTTTAACCTTATAATACACATCCCATTTTGTAGTTTAATAAGAGTAAAGATATAGGACACTGAGTTTTCTTTCACGTTTCAATAGATGCTTATTCTTAAGCTGTTTAGTTGCTGATTGTAATGCACAGCGGGATTTCCTAGCACCTGCTTTATCAGATGAAGCTTATGATACTTTATTTAATGTGCAGGCTGGGGAGTTACGTGACAGGGAAATGGATCTAAAGGCACAGATCTCTGCTCTTGTAGACAAAAACAAAGAAATGACCAAGGCAGAGAGTGAGGCAGGGGATGGAGGTCCTGTTGTGACAGAAGTTGACATTCAGCACATTGTTTCTTCTTGGACGGGAATACCTGTTGAGAAAGTGTCTACTGATGAATCTGATCGTCTCCTCAAGATGGAGGAGACACTTCACACACGGGTCATTGGGCAGGATGAAGCTGTTAAAGCCATCAGTCGTGCCATTCGCCGTGCCCGTGTTGGTCTTAAAAATCCCAATCGGCCTATTGCGAGCTTTATCTTTTCCGGGCCAACTGGTGTTGGAAAGTCGGAACTGGCTAAAGCACTAGCAGCCTACTACTTCGGTTCTGAAGAAGCCATGATCCGGCTTGATATGAGTGAGTTCATGGAGAGACACACTGTTTCGAAACTCATTGGCTCACCTCCTGGTTACGTTGGTTACACCGAAGGTGGACAGCTAACGGAGGCTGTTCGACGCCGTCCTTATACCGTTGTACTTTTTGATGAAATTGAAAAGGCACATCCTGATGTGTTTAATATGATGCTTCAAATTCTTGAAGATGGAAGGTTAACTGACAGCAAAGGTAGAACAGTAGACTTCAAGAACACCCTTTTAATCATGACATCAAATGTCGGAAGTAGTGTAATCGAGAAGGGAGGTCGTCGTATTGGTTTTGATCTAGACTATGATGAGAAGGATAGCAGTTACAACCGGATCAAGAGCCTAGTGACAGAGGAGCTGAAACAATATTTCAGGCCAGAATTTTTAAATAGATTGGATGAGATGATTGTATTCCGGCAGCTCACGAAGCTGGAGGTGAAGGAGATAGCTGATATAATGCTAAAGGAAGTATTTGAGAGACTGAAAAGCAAAGATATCGAACTTCAGGCGACAGAGAGATTTAGAGATAGGGTCGTTGAGGAAGGATACAACCCAAGCTATGGAGCAAGACCACTCAGACGAGCTATAATGAGACTTCTAGAGGACAGCATGGCAGAGAAGATGCTTGCTCGTGAAATCAAAGAAGGTGATTCGGTTATCGTTGATGTTGACTCTGAAGACAACGTGATTGTTCTCAATGGTAGCAGTGGTGCACCTCCTGAGCCATCTCCCGAGCCTGTTGCTGTCTAGACTGAGCTCTCCTTTGGCTGTAGCCTGATCGTTGTTTGTCCTGCTGCTTTTCATTTGAAGGCGAAAAACTATGAAGTGACTAATTGGCGGTTGAGTCCAAATCCAGTTGATAAATTTATGTTCCGAGTATTAAGGCTCGTCTGTAGATCAAGTCCCAAGGCTCAATCGATTGTACTAAAATCTATGCATGTCTCAGTCGGTCATTAGGAATTTAGTTTTAGATATGCAGAATTTTTATTATTGAAGGACATGTCGATTCTAGTAAAGGTTGAGTTATAGCTGTTTCTTTCATCTTGACTTTTTAAGTTACTTTGTACGTTCACTTGAATGATTTATTTTCCCTTGTATCAGTAATCATAACTCTTTCTTGCTTTCATAGCTAAGCTCGCAAAAGTATGAAAAACAAGTAGATTTCATCTATTTATTTATGTTACTTTCTTTATTAGGAATACAAATTAGCAGTAAAGGAGAGGCTCCTTAAGCAACATCCTCATGTACATATTAAGTAGGTAGTAAATTCTTGGATCATCCTATGAGGCTGATGCCTTGGGAAATCAAGGCATTAGCAAGAACTTGATTAGCAGCCTGAGACGGGTGCACGCTATCCCAAAACACATACTGAGTCGCATTTCTACAAGTGCCTATTGACTTGGGGTTGCACAGAATAACTGTTGTCTCTACAGTTCCTGTACCACAGCAACCTCTCCCTGCTTCTGCAAAACCTACGAGGACAAAATTATGTTTAATCATATCGTCTAAAAGCTTCAGCCTTTAGAAGGAGACGTTTATTTATAGTAAATATTTCCTTCACAACACTCTGTTCTCGCACGCAAATCGGATTCACCAAATGCCTATTACCTGACAATTTTTAGAATTAGGTGGCGCCCAGACCTCAACTGAAGTCTTTTGCCTGCTCTCTGATACAAGCAAAGGCCTTACACGTGACATTTTTCGTAATGCTCTAATGTTATGTACGAACCACCTTGCCTAAATGCTTAAGCATTTAGTGAAGGGATACATTCATTTATTTAAATATTTTTCAACAAATAACAGCAGAAAATAATTATGATGAAGCCAGTCAATCCATCATAACATAGATTTCTGAAGACAAATTTGTTTAGTACCTTGTTTTGATGGATCTTGAATTAATTCATAAAGGGGCTCGTAGATGTCGAACACAACAATCTTAAGGCCAGAAAGTTGTTGCTGGAGTTGTATTGCGGACGAGTTGAGCTTTTCGTTGAATCCTTGTGCATCACTGTTAATCCTAGAGACACAACCACTCTCGTGGAACAAAGTTCTTGTTACCGGAATGCAGCCCAATGGTGGAAGTGAAGTCACCCCAATTCTCCTGGCTCCACAGGCATATAAATCCTGTTTCTCAAGAATGGGAATCAGAATGTTGATGGAAATTCTCATGTTTAACAAATTGATTAAGACTCAATTATTTGCTTGGTCTAAGCTGGTAAATTATATATTTTGATAGTAAAGAATAGTTAACTTTCAAGAAGGGTAACTACTTATTTTTATTTTATTTTTAATTTTTTTGACGTTGAAATATTAAAGATGTAACATTTCTAAACATGTTTGGAAACAAATAGTTAAGTAATCTTTTTATCATCTTAAGCTTAACCGGACGTCTAATCCGAGCCTTGTAAGAGACAATAACAAGTTTCCATATGAATTAGAAAGTTTTTCTTCTTTTTATGAGAAAGAATTTTATTTTTTTTGCTTGTGATCTTCTGGTGCATCCAGGAATGAACTGAATGGAGCAACCTTAAAAGAATTTATGTAGCCGACCTGAATTTATTTGGAACAAAGCTTAATTAGTCTGTTATATTATGAGTAAGAAACAGAGAATAGAAGACATATACCTTGACAAAACTTGTAAATATGCCAACAAGGTTTGAAGCATACTGATCAGGTGTGCAGGACTTGTAGAGGTAAGGATTCACATAGTAATTCTGGATAAAATCACTGCTACCAGCACTCACTATATATAATGCATCCTTTATAATTGATTCTGCCTTTGTACTGCCTGCTACATTTGCTAGCTTATTTTGGTACCCCTTGTAACACTGAAACTGTTGGGACAATGGAATTGAATGCTGCAAAATAGTTTCACAAATTAATAAATTCTGATTTTTGTAGCATATTGCACGAATAAGATAAATGGGTTCAAGTTTTATAGTTCATTAATGAATTTGTGTTTCTTACACTCAAGTGGGCTGTTTCATCGTCGTAACCAGAACCAGCAGAAGCAAAGTTGGCTCCTAGGAGAAGGTTCTGCCCCGATGCCTGTGGGCTAAGATAAGCTGGCGGATAAGTAGTGAAACCCAAAGTCTCAGCTGCAAGAATATATCGAACAGAGATGTCAGTAATTTCCAATATGGAATCTTCATCAGGCTAAGTACACAATTCCACCTATGTTTTACGTGGATAGTTCCCTACCCGGGTAAAGGACGAAGGGTTGGTGTAGGTTGACAATGTAAAACTTTGTCAAATGCTATGACATACCTGTAATATCAGTGGCTAATTTTCCATTTGTGAACCTTCCTGTAGCTTCTTGATTGGGAAAATCCCTCCCGTAAGGCGGGTAATTGGCCTTGAAAAAAGTACGGATGTAGTCATTGTTCCCAACATCCACAGATGAGTCCCCAAATGTTATTATTGCAGGAACTAGCTGAGAATCTACAGTACAAATGGCAATAGCCAATGCACAAATCAAAGCTAGTGATTCTTTAAAATGGACAGCCATTTTCCTTTTTGAGATTTTCAGCTATGAATTGAGACCCTTTTATATAGAGAATCTTGTGTTAAAGAAGGCAGCTGAGCGTTGGATGGCCATTAATGATCGGTTCTATAGCATTAAAAGCTTGCATTGTACTTACACAATATTTCCTTATGATGTCTGAATGTCTTAGTTTTCAATGGCAAGAATAATGGTTCAACTAGTAAGCTCAAGCGAAAAAGGTAGCCGAGGATGCAGGCACGCTTTAAGTTGCAGCCATTAGTGAGTACTAAGAAGCTACAAAATTCGCCGTTTGGTTTAATGCTCTCGACACACATCGGCATACAATAGTCGAGTGTAGTAAATAGAGTGACTGTATGATGTTGAAAATTGTTAGGATTTTCTAGCATTTTCATGTATCTTTGTCTTGCTCACATATACATCTTGAGTGGATCACATTGCATTTATGTTCAAGTTAAACCACTCGATTTTACATTTTTTATAATGTTTACGTCGGCCATGTTTTGTCTTGATGTTCATGACCTCCTCTGTAGTATCTGGCAAGCTTAAACCATTGATATTATATTCATTTCATCTACAACTCTTTGAGATAATCTTATGTTGGGAAAAGATGAATTGACGGGTTGTTGGATAAAATTTTTGTAGATTTTGATCAAAATTCGTGGTAAGTTGATAAAGTTGTTAATCTCATGAAATGAGTGGTTAAAAATTCATAGTTGATTTTAACCTCAACTTTTTAAGTTATACCAAACAAACACCTAATTTGAGGTGGCTACCAAACAAGTCTAGATGTGCAGAATGTAAGGAGGAATATCAGTCAGAAATTTGATTCCACTAATAAAATTTGACCTCATGATGTGAATAACATATTATTTCAAAGACTATTAATGACCTGTTTGGTAAGGCTTAAAATTTAATTAAAATTGAAAATATGGCCGTTATTGGGTCCTACCCGTCTAATAAAAGTCAACAATAACGACTAATTTTTCAATTTTAATCTCTAGCAAACACTTTCTAAATAATTTTCTGCAAATTTCATATTCAAATTTTTTAAATGTATATAAGGACAAAGCCTCTTGTACAGGGGCCCTGAATACAGGGCGCCGAGCCGGTGCCCTATAATGTCAGCCCCCCACGGGGCCCTCTATACATAAATACAATAATAGCGTATATAAAAAATTTGAATTCAGAATTTCGCAGCTATTATTTATGAAAAACTCTCTGCGTTAATTTCTAATGGATATTGAAAATAATAATGTAAGTAAACGAATTTTTTCTGTGTCAAACCTTCTAAATTGATGCTTGATATATTCTTCAAATAACTAAAGTTGTTTTATGAGAGGAGGTGATTGTTTAACATCTAACGAGGATGTAAAAGGAAGCATGACTACAATCTCTTTTGCTAATAATTTCCCAGTTAGCCCAAAATCCTCTTTCGCTGAATGTTGGCGATGATTTAAATGAATAAAATTGCACATTCTTGTCAAAAAAATAAAAAATGAAATTATTACCTACATGAATATGTTGCCAAAATTATTCATAAACGCGACTTCTTTGGTCTAATGGCGACATGTTTTTCTGTTACAAATAGATCGACCACCGCCAAGGAATTTTTTTTTTTTCAAAAAAGTATAAAATGTAACACGTAAATTTTGGGTAATTAGCATATAAAGTCTCCACCTTTCATTATTATTGTTGAAATGTCTAATACCCTTCATTTTTTTGGCATTTTCACATTTCATTGCGAAAAATGTCATTTTACCCATTTTCTCAATTAAAATAATGAAATAACAAATATACCCCTCTTTAAATAAATAAAAAAAAACTAATTGCAACCACAATTCCAACTTTTTTTTTTAAAAAAAGTGTAAATAAGTCACAAATAAACTATTAAAATGTAATTAGTACATAATGTCCATATCTTTTACCGTTATTGCGAAAATAGTCACTACCTTTCATTTTTTGACATTTTAACCCTTAATTACACATTTGATTGTGCATACCACTATTTCTATCAATTTTCATCTAATTTCTCAATAAAAAAGTTGTGAAATAACGAATATAAACTCCTATTTAAATAAAAAGCTAAAGAATTAAATTGCAATCATAATCCAATTTTTTTTAAAAAAGTGCAAACAAGTTCCCAATAAATTATTAAAAAAAAATAATTTTTTTAAAAAGTGCAAACAAGTCCCAATTAAATTTATTTAAAAAAATTAAAAAATTAAAAAGAAATTTAAAAATGCGAATAAGTATCAAATAAATTATTAAATAATTAGAAAATATGTGAAAATAACATTTTGAGTAATGAAATGTGAAAATAAAGGTGAAAATGTAAAAAAAATGAAAGGTATGGACGTTTTCCACAATAACAATGAAAGGTGAGGACGTTATGTGCTAATTACCCCGTAAATTTTCTATCAAAGTTTCTCTCTACTATATATAATATCTAAATACGGTCATGCGTATGATGGGATGTCATAAAACCTATGACTAACACAAAATTATAGTAATCTTTTTTATTAAACTTCAGCAACAAAACAAATATATCCAAGGCTCACCAAAAAAATTGGCGAGTTACACATTCTCTCTTGAAAATATGTCATTATATATATATATGTGTGTGTTATTTGAAGTGTAAATTTGTGATGATCATTGATCTTCAAGGAATCTTATTTCCAGATTCAGTCACAAAACAAGCACAATAGCAGCATGGTGGGGGTATTGCAGTTTGGCAACACAGGCAGGGAGGACAACTTGGCTTCTGAACAAGTTCTGCATCACACAAAAATGAAATTTTCAATCGAAACCTCGTCTAAAAACTTAAATTGACTGATCGTAAATTCAAATCATATTTGCAGCAAAACCTAAATGATATATTTCGAGCATAGTATGTACCTCGATAGGTCAGTCCAGCTTCATTGCATGGTATCACAGTTGCAAGAACGACCCCGAAAATTAAAAACGTGACCAAAAAGGAGGCTGGGGAGAGCTTAGCCATTGCTTACTAAGTAAATAATTTCTTATGAGTCTTTAACGGATCGCATTTGCCAAAATATTATTTATTAGCTCTGTACTTATAGGTGGATTTCGTGTCAAAAATATGGAAACAAAACTCTACAAGCGTCATTGAACGTTAATTTATTGCTTGGAAATATTCAACACGGGAGTGCTTGACTACGACTTGCAATTACTTGTAAAATACTTTGTGAAAATATGGCATTGTGACCCCAAATTTCTTGTACCGACGAATAAAG
The DNA here is from genome assembly GCA_903798325.1 of Fraxinus xanthoxyloides. Classification (NCBI taxonomy): domain Eukaryota; kingdom Viridiplantae; phylum Streptophyta; class Magnoliopsida; order Lamiales; family Oleaceae; genus Fraxinus; species Fraxinus xanthoxyloides. Next base: position 13,463 of record CAIGRL010287770.1, read on the forward strand.
GAAAAAATAAAGGGATAATTGCAGTAAAAACCTCAAGCCTTTGACACACTAACAGACTTTTCTCAAACCTTTAACTTGTTGTAGCCGCCACCCATAACTTTTTCAAACATTGTATACAAGATCCTTTTGGATGGTTTCTATAAAAAATGCCATAAGTTGATCAAAAAAAAAATTGAATCTGACCATTTTTTACTAATTAAATGAGGGTAAAATGTTATAAAGTTACCATTTTACCTTCATTTAATTAATCAAAATTGGCCAGCTTTAACTTTTTAGGTCAATAGACGACATTTTTTTACGGAAACCATCCAAAAGGGCTCACCTATAACGTTTGAAAATATTAGGGATAACGGCTGCAACAAATCAAAGATTTGAGAAAGCCTACTATTATTTTAAAAATTTGAAACTTTTGTTGCAATTATCCCTATTATTAATATCTTCTTAACTAAGTGCTCCATTTGGACCTTGAATTGGTCAATACATTATGATGTGTTAACACTATAATTTATTATCTTCTTAACTAAGTGCGCCATTTGGACCTTGAATTGATCAAATACATTATAACGTGTCAAAAACACTACATACTTCGATAAATTTGTAATCTCTCTTAAATAATAATTTTTTTTGATTTCAACTAGGGTAAGTGTACTAATTAATAATCCCATCAAATACATAAGATAATAATTTATTTGAAATCCTTTAGCGCTCAACGAATATATAAAATAATAATCACTTCAAAACTCATAGAAGTTCATACTAATGACCGTAGAAATTATCCCCATGTTTGGCCTCCATTTTTTCAAAAAATATATTTCTCTTTATAGTTTTTAATAACACATTTTTCAATAAAATATTATTACAAATAAATTCAAAATTTTTTATTTTTATTTTGTAATCACACATTTTTCGAAAAAAAAACTATTTCAAAACATATTTTCTTCCAAAATCTATTTTTAATGAAGCTCAGACGGGGACTATGTTCCACGTGCATATGAAATAACTTGAACGATTAATTTTTCAAGATATTAAATTTTGAAGTCAATGCGTGCACATTAATATTTCCTCTTTAATGTATATAAGCATGAGTCTTTATGTGTGCTAACGGATTTGAATTTCAACACATTTTGAGCCCATGTTTGGGTTCCATTTTAATGTGGTTTTGGAATAGCGATTTTTTTTGAAAAATGTGTGGTTAAAAGATAATGAAAATTTTTGGGATTTTGTTTAATATTATTTTATGGAAGAATGTGAGTTGAAAATGAGTTTTGAAAAAATGTATTTTAAAAATAATGAAGCCCAAACGATGGCTCAATATTTTTATTTTTTTAAGTTTCCTACACGTATTATGGTAAAATATAATACAAGTTACAAAAATATAAAATATTGTATAAATTAATAAATATTTATTTATCGATAAATTAATAACTCCTCTAAAATTATAAATTTTCTCGATACCAACATAATCATTTTATAGTGGTTTTAGTGTACAAAGCAGGGGGCTGAAACTTGTTCCTCTTTTATTTCCTTTGTTTCTTGTTAGAATAATTGTATTAAAATTATAGCTTGCTATATTTTGATTACAATAAATGATTCTTAATCTTTGTTCACTTTTGTCATTATATCTCCAACCTTTGTTGCATTCTTATTCTCAATTTTTGTATTAATTAATACATGCTATTTCTAATAACGATTTTCGTCTAAAAAAATTGTTAAGGGTGCAAAAAAAAAAAAAAAGGGACTTAATTTTCTATCATATTTTCAAATAAGCAAAATCAACATTAAATATTAAAATTTGACCAAATATTTGTCCTTTAATTCCAATGCACAACTAGCCCAACATTTGAATCGAAATAGAGATAAAATGTGCTAATTAATGAAGGTTAATGATAAAAACGTGAAGAAATATTGTTGAGACACAAGTGCAAATACGAACAAAAATTAGTAAGTGTGTGTCGTGGATATAATTATCATTCTTTTTATTATTTCTTTTCACACTATTCTCTTTGAATAAATGAAATTTTATCAGATTGGGCGTGAAGTATAAAATTAGCTATGAGCTGAAAAAAACTGCAGAAAATAAGTAATAAATGTAACCCACAAAAGGTTTAATAACCACAATATTAGGAAGGTAAATTCCTTATAAAGCAAAACAACAAATGCCAGAATTGACATTAGTTCAGAAAATGATTTGCAAGAACATGTAAGTTGCTTCGATGATGGGATCTGACGATGGACAGCGGCCGTGAAGTCCGAATAAATTGTCTTAACTCAGATTGCACTACAAATTCTGGTGACTGACTCTATATTCCGGTGACTGACTCTTTATGCTGCAGCCTTCTTGTCGACTAGTTTCTCTATCAAATCGGCTGCTTCTTGGATAGTTGTTATGCTCTCAGAGCTCTCTTCTTCCACGCTAATGCCAAACTCTTCCTCGAGCCCCATAACTATTTCCACCTGCGCCAACCATACGATCAAATCCATTAGTCCATCGACAAGCAAACATAGCGAAAGACAAGTAGATTGTGAAATGACATTATGGTAGTAGGTTCAGTACAATGGACTAGACAAGATTAGATAAAATTAAGGAACATACAATGTTACAAAAGCTGAATTCGCATTGAAGACTAAATTTGAATAAATGAATATGTCACATCCTAAACAGATTCAACTTTATGGCCCTTTGTAATTGTAACGAACATGTCATGAATGCGCACAGTAGTATGCAAGTGCGGCTTACCGTGTCAAGTGAATCAGCACCAAGTGCGGTAAATTTAGTATCAGGTGTGAGCTCTGTCTCGGCAGACAGTGCCAATTGCGCCCTCACAATGTCACTAACTTTCTGTACTGTTTCGGGTTTTGCCTGTCCATCCATGCATTACAAGTTCAGAAAATAATCGATGCGAAATCTATTTTTATTTCTAAAAAGCCAAGAATGAGAAATAGTATAGGCTAGTAGAGTAGTAATTCAACTAATCTAATTGTACAAAATAGGTTGACAAAATGAGCGTGGCAAGATTTAGGCCAATTTTTGAAATCATTGGCCTAAATCTTGCCAACACATATTTTGTAAACCAATTTTGTACACTTCGTAGTAATTTGTATTACTGCACAAGTGACTCGGGAGCGCGAGATTCTCGGAGAAGGGAAACCAGTATTCCTTGCCCAACCCACTGAAGTCAAACTTGCACTTCTACCTTTAATCTGCATATTCGTTGCGCCAAAATGAAATCAGTGGGAATTCTTCCAAAATTGAATACAGAAAATGCATAGAGCCACCAATATGGGAGCAACATGCAGTTTTCATAAATCTTATCGAGTCTTGTCTAGTTTAAATACAAAACTCCGGTAAATTGAGGGTGTGTCGAAGACTAAACTTAAATAAATAATTGCTCAGGTAGTTTAAGATTTTTAGACGAAGTGCTTCAACAATATCCAAATTCATCATGCAAAAACAGTGAACAAACACAAGATTAAGGTGTACCTGGTTGTTTGTCTGGCAAGATAGCTTAAGTGACTTATCGATTGTAACAAAAGTAGCTGAAACAGAAGCCATTGAAACAGTGTAATTTTTCAAGGGCGAATTATTGAAGTTTTGAGTTGGTTTCAACGAAGTTTGAACACTCAAGATAAGCAGAAGTGATAAGAAAAATCCTTTGTACAATTGTTTTCTTGGAAGTATTAGCTAACTAGGGCGGGGAAAGAGAGCCCGAAAGGCCAAAAATCAAGAGATAATACGAGTGGTGAATATTCAATATAAATCCTATCCAATCTGACAAACTTGGATTGCGTTACTTTTAAAAACTTGGTCATGGGCTTTTTTTTTTTTTTTTACAGATCATCTAAAACATGGGCCGAAAGGCCACAGCACTATCCAATCTGGTCCTGTCCAGGCCCAATAGGGTATGTAATAAATCTTAGCATGAAGGGTAGCCTCAAAATGTCACACGTACATCATATAGATTTAACACGTCACTAATTTTATTTTTGGAAGCATCTAGATATTTTGACATATTCAACGCTTCCGCGGTACACACACACACAAAAAGGGCAATTTAGAAGGAATTCATACATTACGCAACCCTAGATTTAATATTTGATGTGCATGTAACAAAGTTCTACTTGATATAGTTTTCATATTATTTTTCACACTAAAGACTAAAGAGCTATAATTTTAAAAATGTGATATTTATATAATCGGTTAAATAAATCCACTCCTAAGACTACCCTCCATAATTTTATTAAGAACCTGGTTGGTCTCGTGCAAAAATTACATTGCAGTAGCATGTTGTTGAAACATTAACGACAATGTATATTATAATCTTTTGCAACTTACATTATTTGTTATCATATCCGTCTACTATAAGACAACATCGAAGATCCCAATGTGCAAGTGTACGTTGCAAAAGACATACGACAACATATTTTGCTCGTTGTAAAAGACTATTTTTCTTGTAACGTCTCTATAATTTATCTGGAATCTATTTGGTGTACCAATTACTGTTATGATGCAGAAAGTGATTTTACTTAACAATATATGCGAAGAGTAATCTACC